>WBNM01004326.1:202916-220992 GCA_013399055.1 Ramphastos sulfuratus
TTTTTTTTTTAGAATTTCCATAAACCCTTCCCTTCTCTCCCTCTTCCTTAACCAAGCTCTCCCTGCAATGCTGGCGAGCATCCGCGGGCAGCTGAAAACGCCTTAAAAAATATAAAAATACATCTTGAACAATACTTGCCACAACTTTGCAAGAGCGGCTGGGGGTTTATCGGCAAAATCTGCTTCAGATGGTAGGGAAGCCAACGAATTTGGGAGGCTACGTGTAGGGAGGGAGAACTGATCCCACCCCAGCCCCAAGGAGAGCTGCTCTGCTGGTTCCTGCCCTCACCACCCCAGCTTGCTGTGGTGCCCATGCATGGGTCTTGGTTGAAACCATGTCATAGACCTTGGTGGAGGGATTCTGGTGGTTCTTGCAGAGCGAAAGGGTTAACGGCTGTGATGTTTGATCAGAATTTAGGGAGGAGTGTCTGGCTGCTTAATTACTTTCTGATCCGTGGCATACCTTGTTCTTAATGAAGCAGTCGCACGCAGAACAAATGTACTGTGTATGAGCTTGGGTAAAAAGAAAAGCAGACTGAGTTTAGCTTGGATTTGCCAGCCCAAGTGTTTTGGTTCGATTGTGTTTATGCAGGAGGTGGGAACCAGGATGGTGAAGAATAGATGAAGGGTGCTGGAGAGGCACCCAGAAAGGCAGGCTAGAAAAATATACCATGACTGAAGTTGCAAACCCTGACACTGTTTTTTATTAAAAGGTAATTTCCATACATTATGCACTTCATCTCCTATTGATTTTCTTCAAAACTTGCCTTGTCAAGCTGGAGTAAATTCCCTCATTGAAGCAGAAGTGCACAGCATTCCTCTGCCTACTTCGGGGTCTCCAGCCACCATTCAGCCTTGGCAACTGCACTTTTGTGTGCGGGTGAGGGTGACGTGCCTAAGAAGTCTGTGTCATCATGCACAATTACACCCCTAATCCCGAGCAAAGACACAGATGCTGGGTTAAAAAAACAAAAACAAAAACCCAACAAAAAAAACCCCAAAACCCCGTGTTTGGTTCGACTTTGAAAGAAGCTTATGTAATGGCAGCATAATAAAGCCGTTATTTTGGGGCTCGGATTAAATGTCGAAGTTTCAGATAACCCTTGGTTTCATCTTCCATGGGACTTCGCAGAAAGCCACCACCAGCCTCTGTGCCTGCTGCTCTGCCTAAGGACAATCCTAGTCCTTGGTGGGCACCAAAAATCAGTTTGCCTAGACAGAGGCATAAAGCTTCATGGAGTGGGGATGGGGATGGTGGTCACCAGGGCTGGGAGCATCATGGCCACCTTGGTCCTGCATCAGATTCCTTTCTATTTACAGTTGTGGTGTGAGACTGCTAAGTGATGCTCTAAGCCTTGGAGATCATGCATGTTAGTAAGCATTTAAGTCAGTGTTGTAATTCACCCGCTTGTTAACCTGAGAAAATAATCTAGCTGTGGGATGGTGCTGCACAAAGGGATTGTGTAAGCCCTCTGAGATTTGTGCATGTTTTTATTCTTGGTTATCTGCTTATGGCAAGCTTCTTTTGGTTATCCAAATCGTCTCGGCACTCTACCCTGCCTATTGACACAGTTGCACTTCCATCTGGATGAAATGCATGCAACCATCATCTATCATTTCCAGTACATGTTAATGGAGGAAGGACAGAGAGAAGGACCTATTCCAAAAACATTCACATGTAATGCTGAAAATCTCCGGTCAGATCTGCCGGGTTGGTTGGTTCTTCATTTCTAAAGGCAGATTCGATGAAACAGGAACAGAAACCCACTGCCTTAAACCTGCCTGCTTCACCACAGGGTTATTTTTTTCTCATGTACGAGAGAAGTAACTCGGTGCTACCCTGCGTTTTGTACACAGCAGTGTAGATCCCTCCCCAAGGCAATGCTCTTGGTGCTGGCATTGCTCTGGCCCGTAGCACCCATGTGTGTCACATACACATCAGCTGCTGGAGATCTTGATAACACTTTACCCAGCAGCAATCTGGACAAAAAGGCACTTACAATTTTCCCTTTAAAAAAAGAACTAATTAAATCAGCGTGTTGCTCTTCTAGTTAGTTTCTTTCCCTCACTGTCATTTTCCTGGTGTGTGGGGCTGCAGTGACATAGTTCCTGGTGTTGACCACAGTTCAGAGGGCTGGGGCAGTACCCAGGACACAAGAGTGTCATAGATGGAGTGGCACACTTCATTCATAATAGAGAAGTAGCATGATGTTTATTGATGTAAAGCAGCAATTTAGCAAACTTTCATAGTGCATGTGACAGTGATTTAACAAGATGCCATGACAAGGTACACTTGATTATTTACTGCCCAGAGGACAGGGTCAGACAAAACTGTTAGGAAGGCAGTTGAGTTACGAGGTCCAAAATGGACCTTCTTGCTTTCTAAACTCCTTCTCAGAGAGGAGAAGGTGCAGCTGGATCCACTCCCAGTTCCAGTCTTGCTCAAATATTTAAGTCTAAAGGATTATATATGTGCAACCAGTCCTTTCTATCAGTCAGATAAGATTTTTAAGTTTAGCCTGCTATTAATCACTTACTGAGAATCTTTTGTGGCAAGGAGTCTCTCGGCCTTGAGGAGTAACCTTGAGAATTGTCCCTGCTCAAGGGGAGATCCTGGTGTGCACCCTGCAGCCATGCAGGACAGCTTAACAGGCCCTGGGCTGTCTGCTAGATATGGAGTAAGATAATTGACTTACAGTCATATTTACATACCAACCACAGAAGTTAGTTTCCTCCAAGACAGACATTGACTAGGCCTCTGATTAGGTGGACACATTGCTCAAATGAGCCCTTGGCTGTTGGGTCCTTATCTGTCTCCCCAGAATCCACATGGCCAGACTCATCCATTATGATCACCACTGATGGTTACCACTTGAGCAGAGCTGCACAAAGCTCTGGAGAAAGGAGAGCACACCACCACAGAGGATTAGTGAAGGAGTCTCCAGCTTTTAGCTTTAGTCTAATTTAATCACACAGTGCCATAGACAGTAGCATTTGTCCTATAATACTCCATGTGAGATGTTTATTCCCTCATAAACAACTCCACAGAGTTCCTCAGCCAAGTCCCATGCTTGTCTAGCTCACCAGCATCATCAGTTTCACTGTGATGTACGTGTGATATGGTGCAGGAGAGGAGAAAGCGCTCATCAAGATGTGGAGTCTGCCCGCCTCTCTATAAAAGGATTGCACAACTGCTGTGCTTAAAGGCAAGGCAGATGTTGGCTGGTAGCTCTGGAAGGTTCTTGTGCAAAAGGCAGGCTTTGGTAAGGAGAGGAGCTTCTCTGAGACTGCTTGTGTAGGGATTTGAAGGTTCAAACACAAACCTTCCAGGCCTGGCCATCCTGTGGTGGCAGGAGTAAAACACGACTGTGTGCAGAGCACCTGTTCCCCCCACCTACGCTTATCCCAGAAACCTCCAAAGAAGATAACTGGGATATTTTGTACAGTCCTAATGCAGCAAGTGCCTTTACTGAGTGGTAAAAGGAGACCTAGGTATTTCTAAGTCCAAAAATGAACTGGCTACATCTCAGCAGAGCAATAAATAGGATATAAAGATCAGGCTTCCGTGGCCCTTGGTGGTGAATGTTCTTCTCCTCACCTCTGCCTGTAGAACTTGTCATTGTGAAATGAGAAAAAAGCAGCACAACTGAACAGTTCCCTGAATATCAGTGGTTTCAAGGAGGCAGTTCATGGTGAGGTGTGTGTGTAAAGGTGGGAAGAGAAGTGTCCTAGTAGAAGCCTCATCCCTGGAAACATTCAAGGTCAGGTCGGACAAGACTCTGAGTAACCTGATCTGGTTGAAGATGTCCCTGCTCAGTGCAGGGTAGTTGGACCTTTAAAGGTCCTTTCCAACTCAAACCTTTCTAAGATACGACTGCACTGCTCGGTGCCACAGTGGAATGAGGTCTGCAGCCTTTTCATTCTGTGTATGCTGGTCCTTCACACCAGCTCCCAGAGCATCCTGTGGCTATACAGCAGGTTTGGTTTTACAGAGTAAGCTGAGTTTTACCATTCCCAGCTTGAAGCCTGTTGGTTGTTGGTAATATAACAGAATATAAACCCGCCTGCTTAAGAAGTCTTGGGTGTCCTGCTCTTTCTGGGATTTTCCAGTAGTCCTGTTTTTATAGTGGATGTCTGTTTAAGCTTTTCTTTCTGAGGTGGTCAAAATGGTAAAATCATTCCTTTAAAAAACAGACCAAGAGCAAGATGAAATTCCAACCCTCCTGCAGGCAGGGAAAAATTTGCTGCTGGCTTGGGTTTCATTTCACTTCTGAGATGCTAAATTGAAGAGGCTGGAAGCTCTGGCTTAGGTGGCTTGCTTGAAGAGGGTCCTGTTTTGGTGATGATGGTCACAGTGGAGATACACCCCCAGAAACTCCCAGGGACAAATGAAGTTGTCCATCCTAGCCCTGGGAGCAAGCCTCACTGTATTTTCCCTCCAGCTATGGCAAAACCACAGCTATGCTGCCAGAGAGATACCTGGACTTTGTCCTGAACTTTGCACTGCGTTGCCATCATCCCCCCAAAATTGTTGTACAAACTGAAACCATGTGCTGCCGCCCCTCATCCAACACAGGAGCCACACGCAGGTGCCACCACTGCTGGGGGGACCTTCCGCTACCCCCAGGGTAAAAGCCTTGTTCCTTCTGCTTGCAGGTATTCGCCCTCAAATCATGAACGGCCCCATGCACCCCCGGCCCCTGGTGGCACTGCTGGATGGCAGAGACTGTACAGTGGAGATGCCCATTCTGAAGGACTTGGCGACGGTGGCATTCTGTGACGCACAATCAACTCAGGAGATTCATGAGAAGGTAATGGAAGCTGTGAGAGCAGGGGTGGGCTGGGAAATAGTGTGCTTTGGCTGTCCTCTTCTGATTCTTCTTGAGCAAAAAGAGTACAAAGCTGCACTTTGAGCCCATCAGCAGAGAACACCATCTGAAGTCACTGCAGATTAAAATTCATCGAGGACATTTTAGACACCAGATGTTGCTTTGGAAAAAAAAAAAAAGTCACATCATCTGTTCACATCAGGCTTTTTACATCAATATTATTAGTGTTTCTCATGGCATTGGAAGACTGCTTGCTTGGTGCAGCAATAACAGCTACCCTGCACCTCCCTCCGGGTGCTTTGCTAGCACCATCCCACGCTGCAGCTCATGGGTCTCCTCAGGTGCTGGCTGCACCTCAGCAGCTCATTTCTCCCCCAGCAGTGAGTGGGTGAGGTCTGGGCAGTGTGCAAGCAGATCTGTGCATTGTGCATGGGTGTTTTTGCTTGGAAGCTCAACTTCTTATAAATACTTCTTCTAAAATTATTCTTTGTGCACATTTAGGTAACTCAAATGACATTTGAAGTGGTCAGAAATCACTTCCAGGATCTGGGAAAGAGAACTACAAATAGCTTCAGTGTTAATCTTTGCAGTGCTTTGAATATTGAGCATGGGGTAATCACACAATCATAGAATAGAATGGTTTTCATTGGAAGGGAGCTTACAGATCATCTAGTTCCAACCCTCCACGATGGGCAGGGACACCTTCCACTAGACCAGATTGCTCAAAACTCCATCCAGTCTAGCCTTGAACACTTCCAGGGAGGGGGCATCCACAACTTCTCTGGGCAACCTGTTCCAGTTCCTCACCAACATCACAGTGAAGAATTTCTTCCAAATATCTAATCTAAATCTCCCCTCTTTCAATTTAAAGCCATTACCCCTTGTCCTATCACTACACTCCCTGATAAGAAGACCTTCCCCATCTTTCCTGCTGTGAGGCCATAATAATGTCTCTCTGAAGCCTTCTCTCCTCTGGGCTGAATAGGAAGGAGGACAGAGACTTTTTGTGAGGCACTGATAGATGAATTTAGCCAATCTTTGAGAGCTTGGATCACTTTCAGCTTTCCAAAGCACTGAATTACCTTGTGGTGAGTGCTGATGAAGGTTTGAATTTCCACTGAAGAGGATGGAGTACAGCTTTGTGTGACTGTAGAGCCTCAAACAAATCTTTTCAGATACACCTTGAAGACACTTGAACAACCTGACAGACATTTGTACTTTAAACATACAAAAGAAGGTTGAGGAGATGAGTGACACACATCTGTGTTCAAATCCAATAGATACTGCCGTAACACCTAATTCCTTTGTAACAGCAAAATTACTGCTGTTGGAAACGGAAGGATTAGCAGATAGCCCTCTGGAGGTTCAGGTGAGCCTCGTTTTCCTCTGCCTTGTCTTCTCAGATGTAACATCATAATTCTCAAATATCCTTCTGTTCTGTTCCCAAAGGGAATGGCCTCAATGTCAGCGGGTCACACCCCTACTGGTTCTGGTGACACCTGGAAGTGTCAGCTTGCCCTGCATCATGGTGGCTCCTGACATCTCTGTTCTGTTGCAGGTATTAAATGAAGCTGTTGGGGCAATGATGTACCACACCATCACGCTGACTCGAGAAGACCTAGAGAAGTTCAAGGCCTTACGGGTCATTGTTCGAATAGGCAGTGGCTATGACAACATTGACATCAAAGCTGCAGGGGAGCTTGGTAGGTCTCAACTCTTTCACCTTGATTCCTTCTCGTGTCCTTCTGAGTCTTTAAAATCAACACAATCAGCTACTTCCCATGGGAGCATGCTGGAAAAGAGGAGCTGCAGGTAGGACTCCCCAAAGGGGGTTGATTCAGCCCCTAAAATTGCAGGTACAGTTTACATGCATGTAGAGGGTGTTGTGACAAGAAAACTTGAAGTCAAAGAAAATGCAATTTTAGAAAGCAGCTTTTAGGCTCATGCACTGTTAAAATTGCCCTCAGCCCCTCATTCTGGTGCTGTCCTTAGTTCCAGGTACTCATTTCTCCCAAAGAATATTTGTGTGGCTGTTCTAGTTCTAGCTCAGGAGAGTTGATTTAGCTTTGGGGAAATTGGAGGAAGGGTGCTCCACTATGTTTTATGAAGCAAGATTAGTGTCTTGATCTAATCTGCCTCTCAGAACCATGACCATGCTGCTAGGAAGGCAACATGTTGAGTGGTGGAGCAGGAATTTTGTGTTGAGTTGTTGCTTCCTCCTTTGCTATTCCATCAAATGGAATGGGGACATGTTACATGGGGTGCCAAAATCACAGAATAGCTTTGGCTGAAAGGAACCTTCAATATCATCCAGTCCAACCTTCAACCCAGCACTGCAAAGTCACCACTAAACCATGTCCCTAAACACCAGGTCCACACACTGTTTAAACATCTCCAGGCATGGTGACTGAACTGCTGCCCTGGCCAGGCCATTCCAATATTTGAGAACCCTTTAAGTGAAGAAATATTTCCTAGTATCCAGCCTAAACCTCCCCTGGTGCAACTTGCATCCATTACTAGTCCTGTCACGTGCCAGCAGGGAGAAGAGGCTGTGCCTCTCCTCACTCCAACCTCCTTTTATGTAGTTGTAGAGAGCGATGAGGTCTCCCCTCAGCCTCCTCTTCTCCAACCTTAGCAACCCGAGCTCTGTCAGATCCTTCTCATAGGCCAGGTGCTTCAGGTCCTTCACCAGCCTTGTTGCCCTTGTCTAGACACATTCTAGCACCTTAATGTTCTTAGAGTGAGGGGCCCAGAACTGAACACAATATTCGAGGTGTGACCTCACCAGGGCTGAGTACAGAGAGATGACCTATTTCTGCTGGCCACAGTGTTTCTAGTATAAGACAGGATGCCATTGGGGTTCTTGGCCACCTGGGCATGCTGCTGACTCATACTTAGTTGACTATCAACCAATCTCCCCAGGTCCCTTTACAAGTTACAGCTTTGCAGAGGGTCGTCAGAAAGGAGCCCCTATGTCCAGCTCTGGGATTTTTCTGCATGCCTGGATTTGGAGGATGCATGCAGGCTGCATTGCATGGCCATCAGCGCTGGGCCACTCACTTTCCATGCTGGTTTGTATAGTCACAGAGATTGCGAAGCTGCCAGTGCTTGATTTTAGCAGCTGAATTGCAACCAGTTTTGATCTTCTGATCCCAAGAGTCAGTCTATCAAGGAGTCCTACAGTAGTGTTTAGGTTGTCTTGTGTTAGAGGTTATCTCAGGGGATGTGAGGAACATCAGCTGGTTCACATGAGCCATTTTGCAGAGATAATTGCGACAAGGGAGATTCAAACAGCCATTCCTAAAAAGCAATTCTCAATATAGTGAAGTATTATTATTTTTTTTTCAAGAAGAGAACAGTGTCTTCTCAATGTAATGGTTTCTTCATGTTTTTAGCTCTTATTGTTATTATCCATTATAACAATGTTCTGAGGCTCTGCACATCAAGAAAGGAAAAATATAACGGGGAAAGTAATGGGATACTGCAGAATAATCCTTCTCTTTATACTTGGCAAATTGGGTGGCCAAATGATGCAGTTTAGAGTAGAAAATGTAATGACTACCCACAAATGTAGCGTGAAGTTTAATTGGTATTGCTCTCCATAAGGTAGTTTTTAAACTGTGCAGTCAATAAATGACCAGCGTTTGAACACAGTGCCTGTCTGCTCACTGATGGCTGCCAGAACCTTGCTGGGCTGGTGGGACCACTTCTCATACATTTATAGAATCACAGAATGGTTTGAGTTGGGAGGGACCTTAAAAATTATCTAGTTCCAAACCCCCACCATGGGCAGGGACACGTCCCACTAGACCAGGCTGCTCATGCCTTCAGCTAACTTTGAACACCTCCAGGGAGGGGGTATCCATGACCTCCCTGGACAACCTGTTCTAGTGTCTCATGACCCTCACTCTATAAAGAATTTCTTCCTGATATGCAGTCTAAATCTCCCCTCCTCAAGCTTCAACCCATTCTCAGTCATTTTATCATTACAAGCCCTTGTAAAAAGTCCCTCCTCAGCTTCATTATAGGCCCCTTTCAGGTACTGGAAGGCTACTATAAGGTCTCCTCGAGGCCTCCTCTTCTTCGATCTGAACGGCCCAGCTCTTGCAGCCTGACCCTATAGGGGAGGTGCTCCAGCCCTCTAATCATCTATCTTCACGACCCTTCTCTGGACCTGCTTTAGCAGTTTTATGTCTTTCTTATGCTGGGAGCACCAGAGACACCCCCGGAAGAAGATGATGGTGTTGACCTATCTGACAAGGATATCTAATCCCTGGTGCTGGCAGCTTCTTCATCTGTGAGCACAGGAGTAAATGACAGCATGAGAAGCTCATGGGAAAGGCAGCCTGGTGTCATTCATCTCTAGAAGCAAGTGGTCCACTAGAAAAGGGGTGTCAGCAGGGTCGGTGACAGGGACCCCCAGTGGAGCTGCAGACAGCCTATCACCCTCCAACCTTCCTGTCTCTTCTCTTTTCCCACAAACAGGCAAAAGCAGGTGCTTGACACATAAATGTGTGATCCTCCTAGGAAACCCTCTGTCCCTCTTCTTTAAGGCCTTGGGTGGATGGTCAGAGTGGTTTCTGGGCTGCAACCACATCCTCAAAATGAATGGAAAGTTCCCCTCTATGGAAGAGGTGGGGAATGTCACATGAGATAGCATAGGCCTTAAGAGTTCAGGGGGACCAGAGTATCATGTCCGCATCACCTGAAAGGATTCAGGTAGTGTTTTCAGGAGTTGGATGGTAGTGGGAGTTTTTGACCCTTAATAGAATCATAGAATGCTTTGGGTTGGAAGAAGTATTTAAAGGTCATCTAGTCTAACTGCTTTGCAGTCATTGGGGACCTCTTCAACTAAATCAGGTTGCTCAGAGCCCAAAAACAACCCGACCTGGAATGCTTCTCCCACCTCTGTAGGGTCAGTGCATTTTTCTCCCACTTCTTGTAGGTCTTTTGCATAGCCATAGGGTGGAAAACAGTTTTAAAACTAGAAAAGCAGCTCCCGGGAGCAGGGACACTGGCAGGAGGTTGGTAAACTGCACTAAATTACTGCTCCCTGCATAAGCTAATGCTTGAAGGATCTTATTATGGAAGAGGAATAGCTCCTGCCAGTTCAATCAAAGTCACTTTGAAGATAGATTAAAATAAACAAGAATAAGATTTCCCATCGCAAAACAAACTTTTGCTGCTGGAGTTCCTCCTATGTACATATTCACTTGGAGTCTGCACTTGTCCTTACTCCAGAGAGATGCCAGCGTTATGGGGACCCCTCAGCATTATTTGCCATGGTGGGTTTTGCAGGAGTTTCAGGATGCTGTACCTAAACCATGCACATCCTTGGAAAGCATTACAGAATGACAGAATGGTAGGGCCTGGAAAGGACCTCTGGAGATCATCTAGTCCAATACCCTTGCCGATGCAGGATTACCCACTGCAGGTTGCTCAGGATCACAATGTCCAGGTGGGTTTGGAATCTCTCCAGAAAAGGAGACTCCACCACCTCTCTGAGCAGACTGGTCCAGTGCGCCAGCACCCTCACAGCAAAGAAGCTTTTCCTTATGACTCCAGATGCTTCAAAGGGTGATGAGCTGGCTGGGAGATGTGATGGTGAAGGGCCATGAGCCTCGCTGCTTTGTTACAGGGTGGGCAGCTGAGGCTGTCCCCACCCTGAGCTTCATGGTGTCACCTCTGCAGGGATCGCTGTCTGCAACATCCCCTCGGCCGCCGTGGAGGAGACTGCCGACTCCACTGTCTGTCACGTCCTCAACCTCTACCGGCGGAACACGTGGCTCTACCAGGCACTGCGGGAGGGCACACGGGTACAGAGCGTGGAGCAGATCCGGGAGGTGGCCTCTGGTGCTGCCCGCATCCGGGGAGAGACGCTCGGCCTCATCGGCTTCGGTACGTCCGTGAGGGGCAGCAGGCCCAGTGGGCAGCCTCTCAGGAAGGCTCAGCACCACCTTGCTGCCCTGGGGAGGACCTAAAACGGGCATTTTCAAAACCGGACCCACCATAGTGGATGGGTGTGAAGTAGGGAGAACATCTCACGCTGATTTTCTGGGTAAGAGCTCTATTGTGTGAGCCTTGGCTGGGTTCTTGGAGGAGCACTGTGCCTCAAGAGGGACCACACCTGGCAGTGCTGCCATCCTCTCCTGAAAAACCCCATCCTTGAGCCACAGCTGCACCAGGCCAGCTCTTCCTGAGCCATCCCACCCTGCATAGTGGCAGGACCATGTAAAACACTTTACCTTCAATTCACCCATAGCTACTGAGAGCTTCAGCATCAGAGGTAGCTTCAGCACCTCTCTTGACTGCCCTTGTGGACATTCCTCTTGGAAGCAAAGCCCAGCCACTACAGATGGTTCAGAAGGTGTGTTCAGGCAGCACTTGATGGCCAAAGACACGCAAAGTGGCAGAGTCTTGAGTAGAGGAGGTTTGGGTAGAGTAGTAGAGCAGTTCGGGCTTCATTACTGATTCTGTACCCCTCAGCAAGTGTGGAGAGCTGTCACTGAGACAACCCCAGCTGAGAGCCAGACCACAGGGGCTGCTGCAGCCATTCCCCCACTTGTTTGATGCTGTTTTGCTGCAAAGTCTTCAGCTAATTAGTGCAAGAGGCAAGGTGGGTGAGTGAGGTTAGAGCAGGAGGTCCAGGTTACCTGCTCCATCACTGCTAGGTGGAAAAAATAAGCGATAAATGGAGCCTGTGCAGCCCTTGTGGTGGAGACAGACTGGGGTATGTGCAGCAACACCACAGACCTCCTTCTCCAGCACTGGGAGCCCTCTGCTCCCAAGCCATAACAGTTGTCTTCTTCATGCCCAGATGCGCAGCCATGCGGCAAGAGGCTGAAAACGCATCACAAACAAATTGCCTAAGAAAGGCAGCAGCGTTTTGTCTTCCCTTTTTCAGCTCTTTCTGTAGACAGAGCACCACAAAGGAAGCATCCCTCTGCAGTGTCTAGAGCTGCACACCGGTGGGGCTGAGCCGCACAATGTGCCTTCCCTGCTGGACCTGTAGGGGCAGGGATAGTGTTCAGATGGCTGTGAGCTGTCAGGGGTCTAATGACCTCACTCATAATTTTGTTCAATTTTTTAAACAATTATAACACAAGCACTGCACATTTATGAGAGCCAAGCACAGCCCTCCCTGTGCATGGTGGCCCAAGTGTGCCCTCCAGCCAGCATCCTTTTGTGGGCTGTCCCAGAAGCCCAGGAGACCCTCACAGAAGTCCTCAAGCCAGGCTGGGCCTTAGGCTGTAAGGCAGTTCACAGAATCACAGAATGGTAGGGTTTGGAAGGGTCCTTTGAAGATCATTGAGTCCAGCCTTCCCTGCCAGAGCAGGATCACCTAAAGCAGATCACACAGGAACACATCCAGGTGGGCCTTCAGAGTCTCCAGAGACTAGGATTCTACCACCTATTCCAGTGCTCTTCCATCTTCAAAGTAAACAAGCTCCTTCTCATGTTTAGATGGAGCTTCCTATGTTAACATTTATGCCCATTTCTCTTGCCCTGTTACTGGGGACCGCTGAGAAGAGTCTGGCCCCATTTTCCTGACACCCATCCCTTAGGTATTTGTAAGCATTAATAAGTTCCCCCCTCAGCCTCCTGTATTCCAGATTAAGCAGCCCCACCTCTCAGGCTTTCCTTGTACAGTAGATGTTCAGCCACGTGGAGCCCAGGAGGTGGCACTCGGTTGATTCACCCCTGCTCTGTCCTCACACAGGTCGCACTGCACAGGCGGTGGCGGTTCGAGCCAAGGCGTTCGGCTTCAACGTGATCTTTTATGACCCGTACCTGCAGGACGGGATAGAGAGGTCCCTAGGAGTCCAGCGGGTCTACACACTGCAGGACCTGCTCTACCAGAGCGACTGTGTCTCGCTGCACTGTAACCTTAATGAACACAACCACCACCTCATCAATGACTTCACGATTAAGCAGGTACTACACCTTGCCCACACACCCCAAGTGTCCATGCTGACCCTGGGTCCTCCGTGGTCACAGCCACAGCAGTAGTGCTGCCACAGTGCCTACACTATGAAATAGCTAGTGGCAGCCAAGAGATAGTCAGCCTTCCCATGGTGTTCACCAGATAAGAGCCCATGCTGTGGAGGAGACAGTGAGAGAGAGTCTTCACTCAGAATCAGAGAATGGTGGGAGTTGGAAAGGACCCCTGGATATCATCTAGTCCAAACCCCCTGATAAAGTAGGTTGTCCTGGAGCAGGTTGCCCAGGAGCATGTCCAACTGTGTTTGGAATCTTTCCAAAGAAGGAGACTCCACAACCTCCCTGGACAGCTGCAGCCAGGGCTCCAGCACTCTCACAGGAAAGGACGTTTTCATCTTCAGGCGGCACCTCCTGGGTTCCAGTTTATGCCTGATGTCCCTTGTCCTGTCACTAGATACTGCTATTCTCTTGACTCCCATCCTTTAGCTCTTGCTGGGCGAGATCCCCTTTCAGGCTGCACTTCTTCAGGCTAGGCAATCCCAGGTCTCTCAGCCTTTCCTCCTCACAGAGATGCTCCAGGCCACTCAGTATGCACCAGGATGGGGATTGCTGTCGGGTAGGAGCCACTCAGCACAAAACACAGGGCACAGTCCTGTCCAGAGGATGGTAAGCCTGGGTCACTTCACTGAGCTCACAGTCATCTCTCTCTTCCCGACCACCCCCAGATGAGGCAGGGAGCGTTCCTGGTGAACACAGCACGCGGCGGGCTGGTGGACGAAAAGGCCTTAACTCAAGCCCTGAAGGAGGGACGGATACGAGGGGCTGCGCTTGACGTGCACGAGTCGGAACCCTTCAGGTAAAGCTCTGCCTTTCTCTCGGGTTGCTCTCTGTAGCAGCCTGGCCACAGGGTGCACAACACCCATGTGCCTTATCACACGGTGCCAGTGCTGGGGGATGGTCACCCTGCTTTGAGAAGAGGCTATGGCACCTCACAGCAGACTACAGGTGGTGAAAGGGGCACTGGGAGGTTAGAACAAGCCATCAGCCTGGGTTCTGAAATGAGACAAAGGGCTCATTAGTGCGTGAGAGCAGACTCACGGTGGGAGCACCAGGCATTTTTGTCCCGGGCTGCTGCTGCTGCCTGGGAAAGGGATTGGTTTTGAGTGAGTGCAGCTCCTCTCACTGCAAAATGGGCATGGGGGTAGGATGAGTAACTTGCCTGTGTGCTCCTACAAAGGGGCAAAAGCCATGTTCACTCCCTCCCTCCCTGTGCTAGGTGACCCAGAGCCTGTCCTTGCATCTCCACACTGCTGCAGAGGCATCCCCCAAGCATTTATTCATGTGGGAGCATTAAGAACAGCCACTCAGTAGGTTGGTTTTTCAGCCCTGACGGCTGTGGGTTTGGGTGCATTTTTGGTGTGTGTCCTGCACAGGAGCTTCTGTGGTCAGTTCAGGCTCCTTCTAGCTCAGATGTCACAGGTGAGGTGCTGGGGCCTAAGCCTTGCATACACAGAGGGCAAGCCACAAGCTCCTTGTCATTCTTTTATCCTCTCTTTAAATGCTAATTAAAACCAACCTTCGTTCTTTCTCCACTGTTTCCAGTTTTGCTCAAGGCCCATTGAAAGATGCTCCTAACTTAATCTGTACCCCCCACACCGCTTGGTACAGCGAGCAGGCATCACTAGAGATGAGAGAAGCTGCTGCTACTGAAATACGGCGTGCCATCACAGGTACTGAGTGTGCCTGCAGTGTGAGCCGGGAGGGGCAGAGAGGGGGCTTCACCCTGCCCTTGTCTCAGGAGGAGACTGGGAAAGGGGTCCATCCCTCATTTTCTTCCCAGAGAAAGGACCAAGAAACCAGACATGACTTTTCTGTGATTTAGGGCACATTTGTGGTTGGGTGAGGGGTTTGCTTGTGGGTTTTTTTAAAAGCAGCAGGGCACTTTTGGAGCATGACAAAGATTGGTATCTGTGACTGGGAAGAATCCCAGAATGGTAGGGGTTGGAAGTGACTGCTGGAGATCATCTAATCCAACATCCCCTGCCAAAGCAGGTTCACCTAGAACAGCTTGCACAGAAACACATCCAGGCAGGTTTTGAAAGTCTCTGGAGATGGAGACTCCACAACCTCTCTCGTTGAAAAAGACAGTGAAGTAATAATGGCTGCCCCTTTTAATGGTGCTAACCCAAACAGCCACAGCCAGGTGCATACCAAAACCTAATCCCAAAGCAGTGAAGACACCTGCATCCAACTCTTGCTAACTGAGCTTGTTCCATGGTGGTCAAGATAGTCAAGCAAATAGGTGGAGAAATTGTCCTCCTTGCTGATGTGGCAGGCATAAGTTCTCATCTGGCTAGCCCTGGGCTTAAGAGAACAACTTTCTAGAAAACAGAGTTGGGAGTGAAAGCAGGAGGCTGGCCCCAACCCTGCACCTTGGGACAGCTTCAACATCCTCCTGAAACAAGGGATAGAGGATGTTTCCTCACACTGACAAATACAGTGCAATAAGAAACCTGTAGCTTATTATAAGCTGATAAAGCTAGGTGGGACCTGCCTGACACAGCCTTAACCTCTCTCACCCACTCCAGGACGCATCCCTGAAAGCCTACGGAACTGTGTGAATAAGGAATTCTTTGTCACAACAGCTCCGTGGTCAGTAATAGATCAGCAAGCAATCCATCCAGAGCTCAATGGTGCCACGTACAGGTAAGCTGGAGAACAGGACCACCATGGCCTGCCGTATGATCCCCTGCAGACCTACACTTTGGGATGCCACCTACAAAGCCAGGCTGTAAGCCAGCAACAACTGCTCGATTGGCTCAGCAGGTGTAATCCCCCTCCTTAGGGAGCAGAGGTGCCCTCAATGAGATTAGTGATACTGCCTGATTTAACCACAGGTTTATTGAATCATAGAGTGGTAGGGATTAGAAAGGACCTCCAGAAATCATCAAGTCCAACCTCTCCGCCAAAGCAGGATCACCTAGGGCAGGTCTCACAGGAATACATCCAGACAGGTCTCAAAAGTCTCAAGAAAAGGAGATGCCACAACCTCTCTGGGCAGCCTGTTCCAATGCTGTCACTCTCACAGTAAAGATTTCCGTCATGTTGAGAGGGAACTTCCTGAGCTCCAGTTTGTACCCATTGCCCCTTGTCCTATCACAGGACACCATTATAAAGCCTCCCAGTTATAAAGCACCCATTCTGGTGGACTAGCAGGCACTTGTGCAGCATCTCCACACGTGGACACCCCCCCCCCCCCCAAACTCATAGCAAGCAAGACATGACTTCTAACTGAAGCAGTGACTGCAAAAAAATCTGCTCCTGTCCATGCCCTGACTGCTGTGACCCTGCAGGGCCTACAGTGTGGGTTAATAATGAGCCAAAGTAAAAATTCCAAATATAGGTGGGCAGTCAGGAGGTCTCATTTCCACTTAAACCCCTGAGATTAGGGGTACTTATTGCTCCGCTTTGTCTCAAAGCATGCTGATAGGAGATGTCAGGCCTGAGGACTCAGCTGGAGCACGGGCAGCCTTCAGCATGGCACCATTGCCAAAAATATTCTGAGATACAAAGAACCCTGTGGGGCGCATCAGGTCAGGTTAGAGGGCAGAGGCAGGCAGGAGGGCACCTGGCAGCAGAGCCCTTTGGAAGGCACAGCCCTGAGCAGTGCTCATGCCATGGCCCTGCAAACAGGTCACAGGCAGCAACTGCCTGCTCTGGCTGACAGACAGGGGAGACTGAAACATCCAAAGCTGCTGAAATACCCCACTTAGTCCTGCTCCTCTCTGCTCTGATGTGGGCAATGTCATTGCCCTGAGGACAAGCCTCTGCAGCTTAGCCTCTGCAGGGTGCTTCATGCTTGCTAAGCTCCTCAGGAGCCGCAGCTCTGGTGCCCCTGTAAGCTGGGATCAGCTCCGCACTTTTGGGGGCAGGTAGAACATTGCTTGCCTTCCTGGCTTCTCTCTCTGCCTCTCCACTGATGTCAGTGGCAAGGTGCTTGTTGTTGGGGCCTTTAGGTCCCTCATGTCTCATAGACCTCCTGAGGGTTTTGGCCTTGCTACCCCCACATCACATCTCCCCTGTGGACAGCTCAAGAAATTATGTTCTTCTGTCTCAACCTGGGTATCATTTCTTGAACTACATCCAACTCACTCTGCTCTTAGTCAGGACAGTGGCTAGAGCTGACCCCAATGTTCAAGCTATGCTCTCTGGTTACACGAGGAAGATGTACCTCACCTTCAAAAGCAAAAAAGCTTACAAAAACCAGGGGTAGGTGTTCATAGCTTCACCTGCTGATGAAGGCAACGTACAAGTATCTGGTGTTTCACAGAGCATTCCGCCTGACTCCTTACTCAGGTTTTCAAGACAGAACGGCTTCCTTATGGGTCAACAAGCTCTTAGAAGGTACAGAGCAAGATCAGTCTCAGTATCATAGTGGAGGCCATGTACCCAAGTCACAGCAGCACTGGTTTATCATTCCTTTAAATAAAAGAGAAACTGAAGTCAGCGCTAGTGGAGAAATGGAATCTCTTTGCTCCTCATTTTCTCTGCAGTGGTGCTTATCTGGCATGACGAACTTGCCTCTCTCTGTCCCCTCTCCCAGGTATCCACCTGGGATGGTCAGTGTCGCACCAGGAGGAATACCCACAGCTATGGAGGGCATCATCCCTGGAGGCATCCCCGTTACCCACAATCTCCCCACAGTGGCACACCCTTCCCAAGCTCCATCTCCCAACCAGCCCACAAAACATGGGGACAACAGGGAACATCCTAACGAGCAATAGCAGATAATTTAAAAATCCTTCAATAAACTTAGGACCAAGAGACATTGAAGAAAAAGTTATAGATGAACTGAAAAAAAAAAAATTTGATACACAATTTGTAATGCTGATATTGGACAAAGACATCATTGGTGTTCCAGTGTTACCCACGATGTGATAGCAGTCAAGACTGGGGAGAAGCCCTGAAGAAGTCACCTGCTTATTGAAGCGCTGAAAACTAGGATGTGATACGTTAATGGTCAACTTCTGTTATTGTGTGTTAAGTTTCCTTCATCTGTGCATCAATCACATGAATAAAAATATGATTTCCCCCCCTCCCCCCCCCCCTTCCCCAAAGTTGCTTGGGGAGAACAGGGCTCCTGCACCTGTTTTCAAACCACTGCATTAAGCCATCTTTCCAGAGCTAACACAGAAATGCTAAGAGGAAACCATGATGTGGCTTCAGCAGTTTCCTTACTCTTGTGTCTGGTTACCTCTAACAGGAGGCATCAAGACTGGCTTAGAAGTGGATTAAAAAAAAAAAAA
>WBNM01004327.1:13069-28643 GCA_013399055.1 Ramphastos sulfuratus
GTCAGGCCACACCTTGAGTCCTGTGTCCAGTTCTGGGCCTTTCAATTCAAGAGAGATGTTGAGGCACTGGAACATGTCCAGAGAAGGGCAATGAAGCTGATGAGGGGCCTGGAGCACAGCCCTGTGAGGAGAGGCTGAGGGAGCTGGGGTTGTTTAGCCTGGAGAAGAGGAGGCTCAGGCAGGGGTGACCTCATTGCTGTCTACAACTACCTGAAAGGAGGTCATAGCCAGATGGGGGTTGGTCTCTTCTCCCAGGCAACCAGCAACAGAATGAGGGGACACAGTCTCAAGTTGAGCCAGGGAAGGTCTAGGCTGGATATTAGAAGGAAGTTCTTCACAAAGAGAGTGACTTGCCATTGGAATGGGCTGCCCAGGGAGGTGGTGGAGTCCCTGTCCCTGGAGGTGTTCGAGAAAAGACTGTATGAGGCCTTTAGTGCCATGGTCTAGTTGATTGGTTAGGGATGGGTGATAGGTTGGATTGGATGATCTTGGAGGTCTCTTCCAACCTGGTTGTTCTATGATTCTATTTTTCTTTAATTATTTTCTAGACAGTTTGTTTTGCCATGCTGAGTTTTGCATCAGACATTCCCCAGTCACAGATTCATGTTTCTTTTTCTATCACGTTGTCATTTAATTTGATATGGCACTTCTGGGAACCTCTGACCTCCCTCTTCTCCAGCAAATTTTAATAGTTTTTGCCACCACAACCCTTACAACCAGATCCATAGGACTTTTTAATTTCCACGTATTTGATTTCCTGATAAATCCATTTCAGGTTCACAGTCTGAGCAGTATTTCAATGTTCACCTCAGTTCCTCTTTGTCAGGAAGCTGATCCAGGAGGGATGTTTCTCTGATAAAACTTCTTCCTAGTTCTTATCTATCTTAAAATAATAGTTTCTTGGAATTGTTTTCAGGGTTACTTTTCTGTATGGACTGAACTCCTAGATGTACAGATAGTCAAGCCACCTCATGCTCTAGAACAGGCCTGGGGACATTTTGTTCTTATTTGTGTTATTCCTTTACTTCTCCTTACTCCACCTTTGTACCCTCCTCTATCAATCTTCACCTTTGCCCTTAGGAATTTGCTGACTTAATTTATGACATCAGTAACTTTAACACCATTATGTCATATCTCTGCTACACCCATCAGAATAGCCTTGTTAAGCTGTGTCAGGAGTAATCTCTGGCACTTGATATCACTTGGTTCTCTCCTTTTGCCTTGTATTTGTATACTGGCCATGCAAATGTGAGAGAGGAAAGCATGTTGGGACTTTCAGGGGCACAATGTAAGTAATTTTAAATATCTGGGCACTTTCACCTTCCATCAAGGTCTGTCTTACAAGTAACTTAAAAAATAAATAAATAAACCATGATTCTGGCCAGCAGTGTGTATTATAAACTCTACAAAACCGCAGAGGTCCTTTTGTTGCCTTCTTGCTGTTCATGAGGCAGGTGAGGACTGCTAAATGCTATTCCCAGAAGCCTTCTGGCATTAAAGAAGAGGCTGGTAAGACTCATGTGCAAGTTTGGCTTGACACAGAAGCAACAAACAGGCAAAAATTAATGTTCTTCTAATGGGAAAGGAATTGGTTTATACCATCATGGAATCATAGAATTATTTTGGTTGGAAAAGACCTCTAAGATCATCAAGTCCTACTACCATTTAGTCTCCAAAAAAAACCCAAAACAAAACCTGAAAACACAAAATCTGAGGTTCTTCCAGTGGCCACCATTAGAAACTGACAGTGCACAGGAGTGGACAGAAGACAGCAAGCATGCTGCAGGATCCAGCCCTCATTTCCAGTGTAACCTTTTGTCTGAACACTCCCTTGTAAGGTGCCTCAATTCAGCAGGACTGTGTCACACCAAGTTAAATGCAAACTGAGTTTAAAAAAAAAAATGGCCACGTGTTTCTACAGAGGTATTAAAACTATCCTGTTGACTAACTTGGAGTGTTTCTTACTGCCTCTGTGGCTGCCAAAGAGGGAAAGAATTCTGATCTGTCTCACAGCCAAACCTTGGAGAATTAAACCCTTTGTCTCAAGAACCTTTCACTTTCTCAGGCTGCCCTGAAAATCTGGAAAGAAAACAGAAATGATGATGTTTTCTGTCTCCTGAAGATGCTCCTCTTCATGGTCTGCCTCAAATGGAAAATGCTGGAGTGCTGTATGGGGCTGAAAGCTTTTAATGTCAATCTGTGAGTGTAAGTTTGATGTGGTCTCCAATCCTAGCAATAACAATCATTGGAAGACAGTGCTGCTCTTTTAAAAATGGCAATTGGTCTTTCATGTTATGGATGGGTTATTCTGCCATTTAGGCTATAAAGGACATGAAGTTTTGTGCTTTGGGACATAAACCTCTCTGATAGCCTTGGCAGCAGTGGAAACTTAGCAAATGAGAAGATTATAACATGATCGTCCTCTGTGGAGGTTTGTGTGTCTTTCTCTGAAGCATTTCACGCTGGCCACCGCTGGAGACAGGATATGGCATTTACTAGACTACTAATCTGATTTAGAATAACAGAGCTTTTATTCCTATTAAGCACATCTCAATTTCAACTAGTACTGATGGCCCTGAAACACTAAAACCACAGCCCAGTCTACTTGTAGGTGCAGGCACAATTCTTCTCAAAGGGAATACTGCTTAGCAAAAGTCTACTTATTTACTTGTGACATGTTGTATTTTTTCAAATAAGGAGCAAAGCATCAGTTGCATACTTCATCATTTTCCTACATCAATTGCCAGAGTAATGATGATGAATTATTTTGTACCTGGACAGCTAAATTCACATGACAGTTTTGAAAGGGAGATTTAATGGAAATAAGACTTGAGCATCTGAGTACACAATTAGGTTTTGAAAGCAAAATAGCCTTTTTAGCTCTCTGTGTTGCTAGCACTCCTCTTGAACAGCACTGCCCTTTTTGCTTGATCCTCAGATGTGGGAAAGATTTGTTTTCAGATGTGAATGTCTGTAGCACTTTCTTGGGCTTTATCTGAAAGCTGATTCCAGACTTAGCATGCAGTTACACTTTTTCAGGGTCTCTTGCTCCAGATAACTACTGCTGACCACAGCTCTCATTTCCTCTCTGCGCAGAATGAATGCTATCTGTGATGGTTTGGGAGTTCCCCGCCCCCCCCCACTCCCCCCCAATCACCCACACTAGACTCAACCAGCTGGAAGTTAAGACATGAAACTATATTTACAGCTTAGCACACTGTACAAGCAGATATATACACAATATACAGGAATATTTACAGAAATATACAAGTTAAAGGTAATACAGAAACACAAGAACCCTCCCAGAAATCAGAGACCCCAGGGGAGCTTCCAACCACCTTTCCACCTTCTCCCCACCCCTCCACGTTACCCCAGGGTTTGGCTCACACGCAAGATGAGTTTGGAGGATTGGCCAGGGGGGTTAGAAGGAAAGTGGTTAGTGAGGTTACTCAGCAGAGAGGAGAAAGCCAGAAGCTAGACACCCCGAGAGTGTCTGTACCCGAGTGTCTTATCTTTGTTTTGTATTCTTGTCTTTTACATCTCAGTAAGCCTATGAGTGAAGTAGACATCACCATTTCTTTCCTTTCACAGCCTATAATATAATTTTCTCCATTAAAATATTCCAATTAGCCTCAAACCAGCACACTATTAAAACAGCCTTTCTTAATACATGCCAAAAGGAAAGGATCTGTTTCAGTTTTATATTTGACCATGCTGGATTTCAAATACATGACCTTATCACTACAAAGATGGTGGGATTTACCCCTGTTGTCATATGTAGTACAACTTCTACAAGGATCATCATGCAGTACCTTTTTTAATTTATTTGTCCAATCTAAAATGCAATGCAGCACCTTCCAGCTGTGCTGGATCCTACACTTTTTTGTGTTGGGTCATCATAGGTGAGAGCCAGGGTAAAAAAATCACACAAATGTGACATAAATGTCAACTGTTGAGTAAATCCAGCACTATGAAACTTTGAGGGTGGAAACTGGCACATGCTTGTATTCTGCTGTGCCTAATACAGTTGCATTCTGGCCTGCAGTCATAATTGTAGATTTAAATACGTGCTGCTACTACTAAGAATGATGATAAAAAAATGTATTTTTCATGTCATCTCTTGGACAGCACAGCTATGTGTCAGAGAGGAGATGATCTTCATCTATATAACACTTGGCAGAAAAGCTGATCAACTTAAGTGAATACACAAAGTAGTAAGGACAGTCCCTCATGCCTTCTCCACTCCACTCCTTAACCAATATGAAATGCATGATCCTTAATTTTAATGGATTGTTAAACTAGAGGCAGAAAAAGCAAAACCCACAGAATTATACTGGTTTAGGCTGCATGTCTTCTGTATTCTTTCCTACAGTTCTGTCCTAAGATATACTTATCTGTATGTGCCACAGATGAGCTCATCCATCTAAATAATTTAAAAGAGCCATCTTCAATGCAGCGGATGTGCCCTGCTGCTGCTGGCTTGCCTTGCTGACCCCTCATACAGTTTGCCTGTGCTTGTTGTCCTTGCTTGCCTGACTTGCTTGGGCACACAGGCTTCCTGATGCTCAAGCAAAGGGTATTTCCACAAGACCTTTGGCAACTATTGTAAATTTGGCAACCCTGTAAACTATTGCAAAGTCCCTGCCTGTTTGTAGCCAAGGAGGTGGGAAGGGCCCATGTACCTTAGCTGTCACAGCACCACTAAGGACATAATTTTGAGCTGCCATCAATTTCAGTTACATGAGGAGACAGTTATGAGCTGCAGTGCCTGAAAATCAACCAATGGTACCTATTCTCTTGTCCATACTATGAGAGTGTTAGCAGGGAAGGTATGGGCAGGACACCTCCTAGATTACACCTCAGAGCACCAGTACAGGGCTGCCGTGTGCATGGAGCGAAGGGCTGGTCTGCAGGATGCCCTTGGAGTAGATCTCAAGAGCCTATTTAAACTTGAGCTGTTGTATGAAAGAGGTTTTCATTTTTTTCAGGGAAAAGCCCACATTAATCACATTCTAAGTATAAACTCTATTCAGCAAGATCTATTTATAGTTCTTCAGTCTGTCACTGATTTAACCAGAAAGGCATGCATGCCTAGGAATGCATATTATTTGGGATGGAGAGATATCTTTCAAGTCTCATCCTCTGGACCTTCATTTGGACCCTCATCTGTAAGTATAATTATTAAGATGGTTTATGGAAAAAGAAAAAAAAAAAGAATAAAAAAAGAAAATAATGAGAAACCCTTGTATTTTCTCTGTCCTTCAAGGATAACCAGTCAGAGAAAAAGCAAGCGATGCTTCAACAATGTGATATTACTCCCACAAAGACAAGCCTTTTTATCCCCTCAGTGGCTAGAAGACTGTGGCTGGATCCCCTCAGTGGCTAGAAGTGGCTGTGACTGAGGCTGATGATATAAGGTACTGCAAAAACATTTATCAGGGGAGAGTCACAGCCACAGCATCTTCCATGTTGGAAGGAAACTCTGGAGGTCATCTAGTCCAATCTACTGCCCAAGCAAGGTCAGCCAGTGCAGGCTGTCCGTGACTATATCCAGTTGGGGGTTGGATATCTTCCAGATACAGGCTTCATAGCCTCTCTGGACAAGCTGTGCCCATGTTGGTTACCCTCATAGTTAAAAAAAAAAAAACCAAAAACCAAAAAACCAACAACGACAAAAAAACCCCAACACATTTCTTGAATTGGATTTATTAATTTTCATCTTGTTCTCATTGTCTCATTCTGTCAGAGGGTATCACTGGCTCAGTTTTATGCCTTTCTTCACACTTACACTGATGAGATCCCTCTGAGACAGAATCACAGAATCACTGTGTTTAGCAAAGACCTTTAAGATAATCAAGTCCAAGCATTATCTAACTCTACCAGGGCCTGTACTGCACCATGTCCTTGAACACCGTATCTAGATGGCTTTTAAATACACCCAGGGATGGTAATTCAACCACTTCCCTGGGCAGCCTGTTTCAGTCTTTGATAATGCTTTTGGTACAGAAGTTTTTCCTAGTGAGTAACCTAAACCTCCCCTGTTGAAACTTGATGTATTTCCTCTTTTCCTCTCAGTTGTGAGTTGTGAGAAGAGACCAACACCCACCTCTCTATAACCACCTTTCACAGAGTTGTAATAAGCATTGAGGTCTCCCCTAAGCCTCCTTTTCTTCATACTAAATAACCCCAGCTCCCTCAGCTGCTCCTCATAAGACTTATTCTCAAGACACTTCATCAGATTTGTTGCCCTTCTCTGGACTGACTCCAGCAGCTCAATGTCTCTTATACTTCAGTGTCCAAAACTGAACACAGGACTGAAGATGTGGCCTCACCAGTGCTGAGCACTATCACCTCTCTAGTCCGCTGGCTGCACTGTTCCTGATGTGGGGCCAGGATGCTGTTTGGCCCTCTTGGCCATCCAGTCATGTTGCTGAGGCTCTCAGTCTCAGCCCCTGCTCTCAGTCTCTCCTCCTGTGAGACATACCTCAATCACTGCCTCCCAAAAAGTGTTAACAACTGAGCAAACTAATCCAACAAGGGAGGGAATGACGTGCCTATAGTCATACAATGTGTCACAGCACAGGATCCTCATGGAGGCCATGTGTGTGAGCCACTTCTGCTGGCCCCCAACTCTTCTCCCAGGCATTAGGCAGGGCTGCTTGCTGTCAGATGTGTCTTCTGAAGCCATTAACTTTGTGCTATTTTGGAACAGAATATTAAGAAGAGAATTATAACCTCTGCAAGGGCCAGCGTCATGCCAGGGATTGCCCTTGCAAGTCCTAAAGAGGAAAGGCAGCCTTGAACTTTTATTATTAAAGGGAACAACTCTTGTCTTAATTTCCTGTGGTTTTACATGAGAACTGTCCCTGAAGGAACCAGGCTGCATCTGTCACAAGCTCCATCTGCCTGGTTTTCTTTCTTCTTCTTTTTTTTTTTTTTTTTTTCTTGGACAGTTTTACAGTATGAGCATATGAATGTGTTTCTACACATTCCTCTCAAAAGGCCTACACATTTCTTCAGTAGATTTTTTTTTGGTAGGATTTTCTTGTGGCTTTGAGGTGGGATACATTATTCACCAGGCACAGCCTTTTTTGTTTAATGCTGGTATCTGGGAGCAGCCTGGAACAAGAAATGAAATACTCACAACACACCATTTCAGATAGCGTGGATCCATAACAAATGTGAAGCTTTTCAGGGAGTGGGATGACTTTTGAAGGTAGCATTTTATGTTATTTTTATATGCTAAGTGCTCTTTCTCCAGATGCTTCCAAGTTGGAAGTTATAATGACTCGATGATCTTAAAAACATCTTTTCCTATTGAAACAGTTCTGTGATTCTGTAATTTTCACTGTGAATCTTACAGGAGCATTCTTCAATAAAACTAGACAGTTCGGAATAAAGTTAAACTAAAAAGAAAAAAAATTTAAAAAACAAAAAACAAACAGGAACCTTGGTGTTTCAAATGACAGAAAATACTGTAAGAAATGAGAAATACAGAGAAATCATGTGCAAGCCTGGACATGTGAATCTAGGCACAAGAAAAATAAAACGGTAACATAAAAATGGAGGTTTGGGTTTTTTTTTTTGGGGAGCCATCCAAGTGTACAGTACAGGGCCTTGTGCTGGGAACGGGATGCATGGAGAAGGGGCTCCACATAAAGCCCCAAACGCCCTGCAGAAGATGCAGACATCCTTGGTGAAACGCCACCTTATGCGGTATTTGCCCGGGTGGCGGCGGGGGGTTCCCTGCTGCCACGGTGGAGAAACGGCGGCCAAACCCCGTGATGCCCCGGCGACCCTACGGTGCGCCCAAGTCACGGCAAAGCGAACGTGGGGCGGCACAAGGGGCCCCGGAAAAAACGAGAGCCCCTGGCGCCCCGCGGAGGCAGACCGGCACCGAGGTGCGCCGCTGCCCACCGTAGCAACCGTTGCTGAGGGACGGGGGCGGGGCTGCGGCGAGGCGCAGCCCGGCGGGACCGGGCAGGCGCCGCCCCGCTGCCCTCGGCAGCCTACAAGCCCCATGGTGCCGCGCGGGGTGGTGGTGCGTGACGCGGCGGGAGCGGGGGAGGCGGAGGCGGGGGTCCGTCTCTCCCCTACCGTGTCCCCTTTCTCGGCTCGGCAGACGCCATGTTGGGGGCTTGAGCCGAAGATGACAGGGGGCGGCTGCGGGCGAGGATCGCGTTGAGGACCGGCAGCTCCGACTCGCAGCGGGCGAAGCAGCGCTTCTTACGGGGAAGTGAGACGCCCGGAGCCGCCGGACGACGAGGCGAGGGAGAGCGGGTGCGCTGAGCAGGCGGCGGCGGCGGCGATGCTAGCGTAGACCTGAGGCTGCGGGAGGCGGCCGCTGTTGAACGCCCCCCGGTCCCCGCCGAGTGCTGTCGCCGCCAGAGTGCCACGGGGGAGGGCTTTCCCCTCCGGCCATCCCTCAGGCAGCTCTCCCCGGCCCGTCGCCCTGCCAGACCCTGTTGAATGCCGCACACCGCCTAGAGGGAATCCGAAGCCCGGCGTCCTGCCCCCCGGCCGCGGGCCCACCCCGGCCCTCCCGTCTTCCTGCCCCGCCGCTGAGGGCAGGACCGAGGTCCTGCCTGCCTGTGCGACCGGGTCGCCTGCGCTGACTGAAGAGGTGACTTGGACGCACCATTATCCCGTGAATCATCCCCTCGTCATTTGTCAAGACTGGGAGAGAAGGAAGAGGGAGAGAGGGGGAAAAAGCCCGCACGCAGCTCATGTGGCGGTGTAGTCCTGCCTGGTCTACCTGGCACCGCTGGTGCTGCTGCTGCCGCCGTTGCTGACAGGAATCTGCTGCCATCTCTGGTCTCCCTCTGGCTCCTCTGGTACAGCCCCGGCACCGCTTGTCCCTGGATATTTTCCTCCTCAGCCGGCCGTCTTCCCGCTGCACATCGGGCACCTCTTTTTCTTAGGAAACGTGGAAGTTGCTGCTTTCAACACTGACACTGGTTTTGCTTCGTGAAGATCTCCGGCGAGCTCTTCTTGGTGCTGCTTTTTTTTTTTTTTTTTAAGTTGATTTTAAGCCATTTAGGGTAACATCAAGATGTCCAGCAGCGTTCCAGCTGATATGGTAAGTAGTGTACTCCTTATATATCGTATTCTGTTCAACGTTTATTTCGACCTGTTTTGCCAGAGAAAATGGAAATGAGGAGGGGAGTGGGGACACAACAAAAGGAAGGGAAAAAAAGTCATGGTTACATGTTTAGGGAACAAAAAGTACCCAGTTCATACCGCCCTACCCCGCACAAAACCAGTGTTGGTTCTGCTTTGCTTTTGGTAGTAGCTACGTGGGAAATCTGCAGCGTCGCGTTCTATGTGGCAAGGCATGGGGGGGATGTCTGCTTTCTGTTACCTATGGCAGTTAATATCTGGCTGCTCTGCATTATTTTGTGTAGCAACTGCTCTTCAGCTCTGCCCAATATTTTGGAAGGGGAAGAGAAAGGAGAAGCGGAACATTCAGAGTGGTTTAAGCGACCAATTTCTCTGTTTTCTCCTTTCTGAACCAGCTGAAATTAGTCTCAGCCTTCTTCCTTTTCCAAAACTTCGCTTGTTTCTTACCGATGCTTTGCCTTCCCATGGTGATGGGAAGTTAATCTCATCACTTGCTCTCGGATCAAGAGCGAGAGAGAAATTCTCATGCATTTATTTACATAGGGAGGTCCTTTGTGCACTAGCTGCAATCTGGAGATTTTTCAAGGGCACTCTTTGTACTTCTTATGGCGGACTGTACTTCAGCCTGTACTGGATACTCGTTTACCGTACATTTAAAATAGGAAGTTATAGCAAAGCATGAGGAGCGAGGATGAATCAGGTCTGCTAGATACTCGTTCTGTCCAGATCAACTTTCCCCATTTGTATATGTTTCCATAAATCACTTAACTGGGGGGTGGGAAGTTGTGGCTGCAGTTTGGTGTGTTAGTTCTTTGTTCTTATAGGAGAATATTTTCATGTATCTCCCTCCAACTGTTCTTATTTAAAGGTACTTTTATTCTATAAGCAGCAGATTTGTCCATGTATTTTTGTCTTTCAAGACGAAGTCCTGTATGAGAGTAAAACCGGTAGCGATAGCCTTAAAACCGAGTAGCCCTTGGTTCAGCCATCAATATTACAATTAATGGTGCATATATGTGACAAAAGGGTTATTGAAGTAATAGTATCCTTTAGTTGCTTGCTTTCAGTGTTTCCTTCACGGCTTTTGTACTGAAGTTGAAACGAGTGAATTCTGCACAAAAAGCAGTAACGGTAAGATCGTAGAGGATTATCACATGCAGTTGTGGATTTCCCCCCACCCCGTCCCTTCATCTTTCTCGAAAAGTATAAGTAAAATTTGCCCCCTGGACAAGAAGGGAGATACATCACACTTTACACCCTTTCAACTATCAGTTTTCATATATTTGTTTTTACGATCTGTCTGTTGGAATAGTCTGAAGCCCTTATCACTTGCACGTGTCTGCCGAGCACTATATCACAGAAATTCTCGCCTGAGCTGTGGAGGGTTAGATGCAAATCTCTTAGTGCCGCTTTATAAATTGCCTGGAGGAGTCCCTTGAGGGTAACACGAAGCACTCTTCTTCCCCCTCACCCTGGGCAGAGTGCACTGCCACCTCCAGACTACTAGGTCCTGCCTCTAGGCTTGTAACGTTTGACATTTCATGCAAAATATATATATTTTAAGATGGGTAAAATGCTATTTTAATTCTATGAAAACTGTTTCCTTCGATTGTTATGATGTAAGGAGAATACCGGTGACAGAGATAGCTAGGCCTAGTGATGCTCTTGTTTCTTCAAATCAGGAAGAAGCTTGTTATACATAGTGATGTTTAAATACTGAGTCATTACAAAAACATTTCAATGAAGATGTTACTAATGTTGCTAGTATTGAACAGGATGAATAGATAAATTTTAGTCTCTTAGAACGATTTCGCTGAGTTTCTACGTTATTAGCTACAGTTTCTCTCTGAAAGTTTCAAATGTGTTGTAGAAATGTAAACACAGCTAATAAATATTACTTTGTAAGAAGAGCACTTGAGAACTCATTCTGAGTCTCCTTTTGACACTGTCCTCCTTATTTCAAAGGAGATTGTTCAGGAAAGAAAACGGGATTGTTTTTGTGATGGCTTTTAAAAGAGGAGCACTTACCAGGCTGTCACTTTTTTTTTTTTTTAATGTATGTTTTTATTTAGTGTAGGATTTTGCAGTTTGCATTTCTCTTATCCACCCACTGTGTAATTTGCATTTACAAAAAATGATTTTCCATTCCTGTAGGAGTTGGCATCAATGTGATGGCGTGTCATGTTCGAAGACTCCATCACACTTTAGTAAATCTGCTGTGAATTACTTAAGTGTTATAATAATTATGTTTCAAACTGTTTATGTGAGATTCATGAACTAACCCTCTCATCATCATCATAATAAAACGGTTATAATTACTACTTCTTAAAATGTGTTAATTTGTCTTCCTGTCCCACCTTTGAGAAGGATCTGCTATACATAAATTTGTAGTAAATTTTCAAATCTTTAGTAAGCTTTGTGCTTATACGTAGGCATAATTTGATCTAGCTTCCTTTTCTCTGACATTTAGTTGATTTCTTTCCAGAGCTACATCAAAAATTACCAGCTAAACATTTAAGCATTACATCTTAATTATTTAACACAGTACTTTATCATTTACATTCCATTAATAAATTGTATAGCGACACACCACATTCCGGGTATTTTAAGTTTGTGGTGCATTATTCCTTAGCAATGTGTGCTGCTTACAGGTTAAAACTCCACTTCTGGAATGAAACATGCTAATTTTGACTTCTCTACTTGAGTAGCTTCATTAACTTAATTACAACTAGGCATGTATGGGACTGTGCTTGAAAACTGCTGTTTATGTAGAGCCTAATTTTATATATTTTTTTCACATAAGTACTGATGATTGTAGTGGCAAGAGGGCATCTCTGAATATGTTCAGTAATTTAATTGGGTAATTTATCAGTTTTGCCATTTGGTAGCAGCTAGGGTTCGTGAATTGCAGGGCTGTTTGTAAGTTTGTATTTGTTTTGTAATAATGAAGAGGCATGAGGTAGTTTTTATGGACTTGTGAAGTAATTCACACTGTTTTTTTGAATGGACCAAATGAAATTGGTGTGGTAGCTATAGCTGACTATTTTAAAACAAACTCAGAAAAGCCAATGCTTGGTCCAGAAGTTATTACTTGGTAAAATAATCCCCTTTGTTTCAGTGAAGTTATCAAAATAGTCTGGGCAGCTGACTCTGTATTCTGTGTGGCTGTGGTATTCTCTTTAGAGATAAAATTCTTCAGGGATCTTAGAAATTTAGAGTGAGAGACCTGTATGACTGAAAACTGTTAACTCTGTCCACTGTCCTTGTATTGGTTGTGTTCTGTGTAGATACAAAAAGGCTCTGCCAGTACTTTCTTCCTAGGCAGTTCTTTGCATGCCCTCTAGGATATCAGATTATTGTTCTGTGTGGTAATGGAGAACGATTCTTTTGGCCCACGGTGGTTTTGTTTGAGTGTCTTCTGCATTTGATAAATAGCAAAAGACTGAAATCTATCAAACACTTGAAAATCATTCAATTTTTATGTACAGCTACTGAATCCATATGCTATACTTAAGTGATGTAGGCAGTATGGAAGAAATTGGGTTTTAAAAAGCAGAATTTTTGGTGTGGGATATTTGCAGACATGAAAGGATGGAGTCTGTGGTCTAAAACACTGATGTATATGGATAGTGTTAGATTGAGGCAATAGGGTAGAAGATGAACAAGTAGAAACCCTGCTCAGTTTGTGTCTTGTTTGTGTCAGCATCTTTAATGGACATGTGTGTGCCTGTGTTCTTTTTTGGAAAATTTAGTATAAAATGGTGAAAAATAGCTTAATGTATACAAGGACTTCCTTTTAAATACAAATTAATGGAGGTTAACAGAGGAGAAGCATGGACATGTAACTGATGCTACATCAGTAGTGGAATCTTGGCAACCAGGAATAAGGTTCAGACAGGAGGGCATAAGAGGAGTAGCTGATTGATGGCAATTGAGTTTTGTTGCCCATTATTCAATCTAAACAATTATTTCATTTAAGAATAACAAATGCAGTATCATTATGATGGTTGGAACAAAGAACCAAGAAACTTGTCCGCTCATAGAATTTTAATGTATCAGAATAAAATTAAAGTTATGAATTTTTGTTTTATTCTATTTTAACTACTTTCCCTTTTGCTGTCAAGTAGATCCATTGTCTTGGTTTTGAAAGTTATTGTATCCCCAAAGTAGCCTTTGTGTATATAGTTGTAAGTTAGGCCCTTACGTTCTTTTTTTTTAAATAATAAAGGTATAATTATTTCTCTGTATTTTTGCACTTCTCATGTTGAAAGTTCAAATTTATTACATTCTAAGATAAAAATAGCTCATTGGTTTTTTTCTGTATGGCTATTTTTTGTTTTCTCCCTATTTGCTGCTTGTAGCACATAGGAATATCCTGTTCTTTGTAATTCCGTGTTTTGTTTTGTTTGGTTTTAAACCTCCTTTTGGAGAAGAAATTGATGGGATCTGTTAGAATAATGTGAAGAAGCTCCTTGCTGGCTCAAATACTGAGCCAGCTTTTGTAGCATATCAGAGTTTCATGTATGGAGATGAAGAACCTGTTTCTTTATCTGCAGCAGTGACCAGGGATAGACATGCCAAAGTTATTGAATGTATATATTTGGGTATACTTCAAAATAATTTGTGTTTATGGTTTCGCTCACCCACCCACCTTTTTTCTTCCACACGTTTAAAAAAAATTCTATTTATGTAACAATCAAAAGGAAATATCTTATTAATGACTATCCTTCTTATGTATGACACTGTAGTGGGAATTCCACAGCATCCTAACATATTAAACATACTTCTAAACAATGTTTGTATATCCTTAATCTTATTTTCTTTGGAGATGAACAGCTGTAAGCTGTGGATGCAGTAATGACTGATACATATGCTGAGCCTTGGTGCAGCATTATACTTCAGATAGAAATGTAGGCTGGCAGTGTAAACTGTCTCTTCCTTCCTGCCACCCACCCTTGTTGTTGTTACCTGAATTGTTTCTACTTTTGTTGTCTAGCTCCATGTAATACTGGAAGGGATGTGTACTGAAGGACATTTAGCTCCTCCCTTGTTGGGAATGCTGGAAAGCCACCAGTAGCTGCTAGCAGGATCCAACAGGGCTGAGAGGCAAAGAAAAAAAATAAAAAGAATGATGAGTATCTGAGTGTAGCAAAACGATCACCTCGGCAGCAGGAACATTGAATTCTGCCTGTTTAAAAATTGCCAAGCATCATCTGTGGGAACTGAACAGCTCAACCAGGACCTGAATGGTGACAAGTTACAGCTCTTAGTTGTGGAATTAGGGAAAACGTCAAGTACTGGTAATCTGTATTTCACCTTGGAGCTTGTGAAAGCTATTCTTGCATATGTAAACTTATTTTTTGGCTCATTCAAGACCCATAGCTGTCTTCCTTGGCTTGACTTAAGGCTGCACCAGGAAATTAGCCTGTCTGAATGTGGTCCTTGCAGCAGACTTGGTAAGCAGTGCTTTTATGGTATTGCAAACAAAATGACTAACAGCATGCTTTTCTGTTTGGTTTTTGTTGTTGTTTTGGTTTTTGTTTTGTTTTTAACTGGGAGTTCTTCCAAAGTGGAACATCTGTAGATGCTAAAAGCCATGATCATGGTATATACAGTAAGTGGGGTTTACTACTTTTATATTTCTGGTCAGACATCTTTGTTTCTCACTAAAAGTCAGAAAGTAAACTTTTGGTTGTGTCTCTGTATATGCTTATGCAATAATGAGTAGAGAATGAAGAGCTCAGTTCTGACTCAGCCTATGAGTGCTACTCTGGCTTGCAGGAATCCAGAAATATCTGGAATATGACTAATCATTCTTGTGGTTTTATGTGAAAGAGATAGTACATCTTATTTCCAACCTTCTCTTAGTACAGTATTGGATCCATTAACTTGGTTATTTCTCCTTCTAACTATGGTGAAAGACAGAACTGTTGATCAATAGTCTTTTCCATGTTAAGTCTGGTTTTGCAGCAATTAACTGAGCCTACTGAAGCAGCAAGCCTTCCATGCCACGACTTTGCATGTGTAGACTTCAGCTCCTCATAATTATTAAATGGGTATGACTGAGTGTAGAGCATTCATTTTAGAAGCTATTGAAAATGAACAGAATGTCAATGAGAATTTTTAATGTCATTGTTCTCATGTCAAATCTAAACTGTGAGACCGCAGCTTTTCATCATTTTTAAGTGATAATTTAGAGGTCTGTCTTTTGAAATGCAGCTGTTGTTAAAAACTACCCTGTAAGTTCTTCTAGAAGGACAGATTTAATTTTTGACAACTTCTGTTATACATGTATTGTAGAACATTTTAAAGCAGCGACTGGAACACTCTTCACTTGGTATTTATCTGGATACTTACTATTCAGACAAATTTAAATTCACCATTGCAAGCAATGCCAGTGAAGAAATACTGAGGGGAGAAAAGATGAAAGAATCAACACCCTGCAAGAATTGTT
>WBNM01004328.1:262-11754 GCA_013399055.1 Ramphastos sulfuratus
AAATTATCATCTCTGGATTTCTGGGGCTGCATTATAGTCCAGACAGTACCCAAAATACTTGGAGGGATGCTGTTGTTGGTGTAGTAACCCTTGGAAGCTTTTGGAGTTTTCCCAGGACTCTGGCAGGGTGCCTGGGGCTTGCACAGTCTTCTGACTTAGTCTTGGTCCATCTCAGGTGGACAGGTCCCTCTCAGTGATCCTCCCAGGGTTCCAAGCTTAGCAGAGAGGTTCACAAGTGTTCAGGCAAGCACAATGTCCTGCCTTCTCTCACCACGTAGGCTGCAATGAGGTCTCTATGAAAGTGGGCACTCAGACTGGGAGCAACTTACTTGGCTTTCAGTAGCCGAAACTGCTATAGTGGCAGTAATGCAGCTTGCTCAGGCGCACTCAGCTCTCCTGGTCTGCCTGTTCCAGGCTGTTGTTACCTTCTGGCAGGGTTATTCATGCTGAGGCTGGCTGTGGGTTTCGGGCAACATTTGGCAATGACCTACTGCCTATGGTCCTTATGGCTTATGAAGGGCACTTAAGCCTCTCCCTGGTAAACTGAGGCATGGCAAAGTTAACCAGGTAGACAAGCTTGAAGCATCAAAGTTTGTTAAGCAGCAAAGCCCTTTTCATGTGACAAAATTGCAATCTCAACTTCTTTTTATGTACTAAATAATAGCATAACAACTGAGGCAGGAGAACACTTTGAGCATTTTATCAAGTGAAGGTTCAGAGTATTTTTTTTTTATAATTTGGCAGAGTAAAGATTTTCTTAAGGAAACAGTCTCTCAAATATAACTGCTGAAAAACTTTGAAAACTATCTGGAAGGAAAAAAGAGGTTGTGCTAAACTCTGTGTACATAGGAATCTAAGAATTTTATCTGAAGATACATTGTCCATCTACAAAAGGTTCAACAGTTCAGGAGCCCAAATTGATGACCATGCCTCTGGGTCTTGTATCTGAGATTTTTAAATATTGTCCCTCAATTTTTACTGTCTTCTGTTTACAATCCATCAAACAAGCACAATACAATTTCATCTCATTTAGCCCCCTAAGACTACAGAAAGAGTAGAAGTGGTCTTACTGAATGATGATACGATTGCAACCCAAACTCTGTCTCCAACTGTTTGGAAAGGTCAGGTTATTTATTTATTATTAGAAGTATTTAATTTTCCACGGAAAGCACTGCAGAATAAAACCGTTAATGAACATCTGTTTGCATCTTCAGATACTTAATCCTTCTTTTAATAATTATGCATCTTTTCCCTGTCTTAGTTGTTGTCATATCTATGTGTGGTTTCTTTATTTGTTGTCCTTAAGGAAGATTCTTCTTATTTTAGTTAAAACAGCTGACCAGTTTCCTGCTTAGTAGAACAGTGTCTGTCAAGAAGCTGGGGATTTCATTCTTGTCTGAATGGCAACAGTGGCGTAAAAGTCAAGGGGAAAAGTGAATGGCTAGGTCTTACTCCAGCATATTTGCTGATAAAGACAGCACTTAACAGTTGTGTGCTGTTTGCTACTGATTGACCAGAACCTACATTGATTCTTATCACTAATTGCTTCTGTTCACTGAATGCTGAATTATAAGCGTGTTCTAGTTAGATTCTGAAGTGAGTCTGGGCCCCTCAGACCCATGGACAAAGGCAGTGACACACACTCATATAAGCCAGGTGTTCAGTGTGTCCCTTTATTAATCCCAAAATATATAGAGGCCTGAATGTAATTATAGAATTACATTCTGCTGCTGCTTTTCCCCATTGCAGCTGTGCTTGGTTGGAGGACAGTGGGCATGATCTTTTACAGATGTCCCCTTGGGGGCAAGATGTCCCTCTGTCACAGCTGCCTGAGATCCTGGGGAGAAGTCTCCCCTTTTATTGTACTGACCGTGCACATTTGGCCAGAACGTGATGGGAGAGGCGCCAAACCTCACCTTCACATATGTAAGAGTGAAGGTTCCTGAGCATACGTCTGGCTAGGTTTGGCACTGACAGGGGTGCTAAAGTTCAAGCTGTTGTTTTCCCAATTGTCCTTGCATACTTCCCTTATCAGCTTTGCCTTTAAGACCCCTCCTGGCGATTCCTTATCTTGAAGCCAGATACACAGTCAAAAATACTCCTTGGCCAGCAATGAACCGTTTCCCAATTAACCCATTCTAATAACATGCCATGTTAACCAGTTCTAATACAAAATGTTAGTGAATAATATGTTACATAACTTAAGTGGCTTCAAATATCTGTTTAGATTAAAAGGAAAGAAATTAGAAAGGCAAAACTAGATCACTGTGTTCTGGGAACGTTGTCATTCTTATATATGTGGCAATTACTTTTAAAAATTGTGAGGGTTTTTTATGCCCTTTTTTTTTTTTTTTTTTTTTTAATAAATGTAGGTTTGGAAGGCCAGTCTCTTGAAATTTCCAATATTGTGGATATTAGAGGAGAATATAATCGTGAACTTGCAATGAGAATTTCATCTGACATAAACAGTCAAAACAGATTCTATACTGATCTTAATGGATATCAGGTAATTATGATCTGTAAATTACAAGTGCTTGCTGCTGTGTTAGAAGTGATTAATTTTTTAAGAGTAGTAATTGTTCTATTGGTAATGCATCTGATGAAATATAGTGACTATTTTCTTAACTTGGACTCTGCAGGACACAAAAAGAAAATTTTCTTTACCTTCCTTCTTTGTTAAAATATTTTTACAAATACATTAAAAGACATACCTGCTGACTAAGAGACTACTTTTTTCCCAGTTAGTGTGTAGTGAATGTTTAAACATGAAAATAATTTTAATACTACTATTCATTTGTTATGTACCATTTGAGAATGTCACTAGTACTTTAAGAAGTTCCAGAAAAGCAAATCCTTCTCTGTTACCTTGAATCTGTTCTCTGCTTACTGTCTAGAGGAGGAAAAAATTTTCTCTCATTCTATAATTGTGATTATTGCTTTTTCAGTATGTTCAGAATCTTTCTTTTTTTTACTGATTCTTTGATCTAAAAATACATTGAAGGTATCAGTTCCAAAATTCAATCTCAGAAAAGCTAAATAATACAGGTCGTGCTTATAAAGCACATGAAATAACTGTCTGGAAAAGTCCCTAAAATACAATGCATAAAAATAATGTATTTTATTGAAGTCCACGTTCATATTGCAGATCCAGCCCAGACAGACGATGAGCAAATTGCCTGTTCAAGCAAATATCTATCCTATGACTACAATGGCTTACATCCAGGATGTTGGTGTTCGTTTGACGCTACATTCAGCTCAGTCTCTAGGTGCTGCCAGCATGAAAAATGGTAAGTTTAAGATGATAGATATTATAAAGACCTATCCTACATGATTGTCTGTAATTGTTCATTCAGAGATAACCATGCATGCTAGTGTTTGAAGAAAGGAAATAAATTTCTCCAGTTCTCTCTGCAACGTGAGCCTGCAGTATGCACATTCTAAGCCAAGTTTTAGAATATGTCTTTAGGGAGGGAGATTGAAGTTGTCTTTGTCAATGGAAGATCTGTGTCAAACTAGAAACAGAGAAGAGAGATCACCAAAAAAAGGCAAAGTGAGCAAGGAATTGTCAGAACTAGATATTCTTCACCCAAGAAATGTGATGAAACTGAAAGATAAAACAGCAGAACTCAGTGATTTGTTCTCTTCTGTACTGTTCCAGTAGCAATGGTGACTGTTAACGGTGAAAATGTGCAGAAATTTTCCTATGAAAGGCAGAAGGTTATAAACAGCCAAAACCTAGTGTTATTAACTGTTTTCTTAATCAGTCCCAACAATGTTGATCTGCTATTCCTGATAAATTATATTTCAGTGTGTTTTTCTCTTATACAACATGCTTTACATATTCTCATTACCAGTATAATCTTTGTATTGCTCTTTCAGGTCAGTTGGAAGTGATCATGGATCGTCGACTCATGCAGGATGACAACCGTGGCCTTGGACAAGGTGTTCAAGATAACAAGATTACAGCTAATCTCTTCCGACTTCTACTGGAAAGAAGACATGGAACAGATGTGGTAGGATTTACTGTCTAGAATTTCCTGGCTAATTAAGATACAAAAATGTATTTTGGTTGTAACAGCAGTGAACTCGGTGAAGAGATTATCCCATGAGCAGTAGTAGTAAGAAAATAGACCTTCTAAAGGAGTTTCGTCAGCTTCCTTTCATATTAATATTGTAAAGGTTTCATCTTTCACTGTTCCTCACACAATACCTGCAGTGTCTGTTTTCTTGCTCACGTGTCAATACAATTGGAGTACTGTTGGAGAAGTCTCTTCTTTTTTTTAATTTTTAATTTTTCCCTTTTTTTTTTTTTTTGAGGAAGCTTTTAAAGCATTGCTGTTCAGCAAGACTTCTTAACAAACTTAACTAAATCTGGACAAAAGATGATAAATAATTTTGTTTGAATGGCTGGAAAGAGAAATTACACTCTCTATGAAAATTAAATTAATAACACATTTTAAGTGAAAATATTTACATGCCAGACATAAACTTTTTTACTTCAGTACTATTCCAGGAGGCCATTTTGTTGTAAGTGGTATTTTTCCCTTACACAGATCATCTCAGTTTTTCATTGAGTAACTCCTCAATTTCCTTTCAACTCTTTGCATTTTTCTCTCCATTCTTTTTCTCAACCATTTTTGAGAAGGACAAAATAAGTACACAGGCAATAGAATCATGGTGACAGCAATGAATATATTTTTAATTGTCACATACCTAAAAATGAGAGGTTTTATGCCGAGCTGCTAATGAATATGCAAATAAGTTGGAACTAGTTCTGGTTTATAATGGATATAATTAACCACTGTGAGGGAATGATAATATTCAGCTTAAATTTCCACCATTTAATGATTGCCAGTGTTTTTTTCAGATTCTACATGTTACAATTTTCTAGTTCCCTGTACTGTGTAACACTGGCAGCATATTAACTGCATTTATCAGTGTGGCATGCAAATATCTAAGTTAACTTTAAAGAAGATAGCTTGAGTTCTGCACAGTATGGCTTTGACAACAATGAACATTGCACAGGCTAATCTAGCTTTGCAAAAAGAAACCTGCAGAGAGACCTATACTGCTACAGAAAATTTCTTCAGTATGCAGGGTAATTTGTGTTGTATTAAATTAGAATGTGAAGCTGATAAGTAAGAGCTATTTCCCATGGAAATTTATTTACATTGGCAAATCACTTCAAAGAACAGGAGCAGATCAAATCAGTGCCATGGTGCTTGCATTGGCAGTCTGCATTTTTGGTATTTTTCATAGAATCATAAAATAGCTGACTAGAAAATATCTCTGAAAGGCCTCTAGTTCAGTCCCTGCACAAAGCAAGTGTATTTTTGAATCAGAACGGACTTCAAAAATTGTCCAAAGGATTCATCACCTATTCGGGCCATAATGGAGATGTGAAGGCTTAGAGGACATAGAGTGCATACCTCCAGAGGAGATTTAGTTACTTCCTTCTAAAAGAAAACTAGTCCAGGCACACCAAGACTCCTCTGCCAACTAAACCAGTGCCTGGTTAGATGAGGTTGACCATGTTTCATTTCAGAACAGCATCACTGCTTCAAACCAAAGCATTCCTTTGGAAAATAGTTTGAGGTTACCTCTATTAGAAAAAGACAGCCCAAACAACTCTAGGATTATCTGGTTAGGGCAATATTGACATACGTGTACATTTACCAGTGTGTTGGGGAGGGATACCCATCAAGCATCTCATTGGAATAACACTGTGTTTCACTTTTCTTACTAAAATCTCCTCCTTTCCTTCATTTTTTGAAAGATTCTGTGCAAGTTGTTGTGGAGAGAAGGGAGACAGGGATCATTGCCTGCTAAACTGAAAAAAAAAAAAAAAAATGAGGTGTTTTGGGTATCTGTGTACCTTCCCTCCTCTTGGCCCTTCCTGCTGAGCTTATAATGGTTTTAAGTAGTGGCAGAGTAAACTCTTAAGGGCAGTTGGGTTCTGTGCACTCAAGTAGAGACTTGGATACAAGGATGATCAAATCTAGAGGTATGGGCATAAAGAAGGGCTGTTGGCTCAACCAATGCATTATGCACAATAGCCAGAAGCCAAGTAATATGTTTCAAGGAAGCATCTTTCTGGTGTTATATCTGGAGATCTCTTTTGCTATTTTGAAGAGTATTTTAGTGTTTTGATTTTAAAATTCATCTGAACATTTGTAAAATTCTGTGACTTGTGTAGCTGTTTCAGATGTGTTAAAGGAAGGGCAGTAGTCTCTTTTGTTTTGTTAGATGTACAATTTTTTAAGTGCAAGATAGTTGCAATAGTTGTAATAGTTTAAAAATAGCCCTGTCAGAGAAATTACCAAAACAATATATGCAATTTATGTGTAAAATAAACTACAATATACTGACTCTAATTTTATTGTCAAGCCCTATTGTCAAGCCCTTGAGAAACCATGGAAGATAAAGGAGAGAGTTTTGATCACTTGACATCTTTGCCATTACAATATTTTCCTAAAGTTCCAAAATATTTCATTCTGTTTTTTCTCAGAAACAATTCTGAAGAACAGGATTTTTTTTTTTTCACCGCTCTTTGGGAAAATGCCCTTTAAAAGGGGAATGTGTAAAATGTAAGCATGTGCAATTCTTAGAAATTAATAAAAACACACCAAAGTGATGCACCTTTAATTACTGTGGAGGATTTTGATTGTGACAATATCATCCAAATGTATCTTTTAGTTCACATGTCTGAAATACCTTTTTCCTTCCCCAGTCCTGCCCTGAACAGTGCATTTTAACGGCAGGGTCAAACTGTGTGAATGTCCTAAAGTGTAAGATTGACCTGTCTGGTGGGTGTGTAGAATTTTTAATTATCACTGGCATACTCAGATAGTTTGTGTTCTCCTAAATTCCTAATTGTAGTGTTACCTGGGTTTTGGCTCTTGAATTCTAGCTTATCTAGCTAGTAGTAATACTTGTGCTGATGTTGCCTTTGTGCCAAATACTTCAGATTGATTTGGCTGGCTGAACTTAATTATTCCTTTACCCCTAAGCTGGGTGCTGCAAATGGTGTATTCAGGATGGTGATATTGTTCAATGGGTAAGTTATGTATATATTAACCTGGGAAAATCTCATTTAACTTTATACTATACTCACCTGATTTATTGACAACTATGTTCTTCAGCTGTGCTGGTTTGAGGCTAATTGAAATATTTTAATGAGAGAAATTAGCTTTTGGCTGTGAAAAAGAAAATAATGATGATGTCTATACCATTCATTGGTTTGCTGAGAGGGATAAAAAGCTATAATGTAAACAGTCTTCCCTCTGTCTTGGGACCTTGTCCTATTCATTTCTCCTTTGATCTGCTCTAATATGTCTGCTCTAATCACTCTACTAACAACTAACATGTAAGCTTTGTTGACATGTTGTACTTGTAAATATACTTGTAAATACTTGTAAATATTGTATGTATATATGCTTGTAAATTTTGCCATGCTGTAAATTCAGCTTCATCTTACTTCCAAGCTGTCTTGAGTTAGTCTGGTAAATTTCAAATAGTGTGTGGGGGATAAAGTTCCTAACCCACATCATCAGCCCTCTGTCATTGTTATTACTGCATTTTGATACAATTTCTATATACATCTTTTTCTTTTCCTACTAGATGGAACTAACACTGCTTGTATGTTATATTTGTCCTTACAAGCACTTGCCTCTGTATGGTTTTGGCTTCACTCCTAATATTCATTATTCTTTTTCCTCAAGTTTTTCACCAAAGCTGAATGTATTTCAGTTTTTTAATTTAAGGGATTATTATTTATCAGACAATGTAACTGGGTACATTTATCAATACTTACTCTTCAAAAGATTAAATGCCTCTTTAATAGGCTCATTTGTCTTTGTAATAGATTTCGTTTTAAATAAGCATTGATAACTTTATTTTCTGACCTTTAGTGTTTTGCATTACTATGAGAATATGAATGAAATTGGATTTATAGGAAGGTGTAAATATCTTGCTTCATCAATGACATAGTGAGAGAAAAGATATGTCAGAGACACTTCATTTTTCAGATTTCATGCCTTCCCTTGACATGCTTGATTTATGTAACTCAATTTATAACCTTGTTTCAAGCAGAGAAACAGGTTTCAGTGGCTCAAATAGCTGCTGTGTTTTCAAGGAGGTTATTCAGAGAATCAGGGATGGGGAAGCTAATTTAATTAAACTCCTAATTAATTAAACTCCTAAATAATTAAACTCCTTTTCTTCCACCACATACAAGTCTTTTTTTTTTCCTTATTAAATATCAGTGTCTACTTTTTCTGAAAATATATACTTAGTGATATAGTAATTTCTGTCTGATTATTGAGTTGCATTTGCACTTAGTTCACCTGCATTTTAGTAATGCCTGTGTACATTTCATATAGTAGCTATATACTATACTGCACATTTATTTACAAATACTATCTGCTTTCAGGCCAGCACTGTCCTCATTTTTATGTCAGGGCACCTTACAGCTTAATTTCTTTCAAATACTTAATTTTCTTGACACTGTGTCAAAGGTGTGTTGCAGAAATTTTCTAAAAAAAAGGTGGGTTTGTCTCGAAACTCCGTTCATGTGATACTATCCAAAGCTGGAGGGAGCAAATATTCTCACCTAAAACAAGGGAGCAGACACTCATTTTAGCTGACTCACAGTGAAGTAGGTGTACAGAGGACTGCCTCTGATTTCTAGACTTTGTTGTATCTATGTCTCTTTAGAGTCGGGGGTTTTTTTGTGTATGTCTACATAGAGTAATTTCTGTCATGTCTGCAGGGAATTACTTTCCTTCAATTGCTTTTATTTGTCTTCATTTGTGTATACCTGTCCACCAGCTATGTTTAAAGAGAATTTTACTTCATTAATATTTATAATATTCAAGATTGGTCTTTACTTATGTGAGCTACCAAAACAGGAGGATGGATGTTTTTAAGGTCTTCTCTCAGCTTATCTGAGATGGAGGTCTTAAGTCTAAGCTTCACTGTATCACCAGTTCTAGGAAGGCCTCCCTGTTCCTGCTGCAAGCTCTGGCAGTAGTGTGGAATCCTTCTTAAAGGAAGGGGAAAGGCTGCAAGTCCAACTTCTTCTGCACTCAAGTGAAATAACTCTCAAGGGATAATCTCCTTGCACACAGAACAAGCAGTTTCTATCAGCAATAAGGGCATCACACAAACATCCGACTTGCAATGCAGGTACCCTTTCTGGAGGACAAAAATTAGGAGATAATGTCTCACAGTTTCTGTCATTGTCATGTTTAGTGACCTACTTCCTCATCAGAGCAGAACTCCAGAAAACTTCTGGTCACTGCCTTCTATTATCTTTTGGAACAGGATAAGCTCTTCTCAATTAACAGAAAACAGTATCTAGCACTGTGTCCCTTACACAGCTCTAGCATGAGTTATTTATTTAGGCGTTAAGTCCTTTCTCATTCCTTCTACACCATTACCAAACAATGTAAACACACAAGAAAAATCAGAAAATAAGAAATAAAGTTGATGGGAGAAGCTATAACTGAAGTAGAGAATGCTTTTATTGCTGAGAAAAACATGTCATGCTGTCTTACCTGCTTTTGTGATCCTTCATTACCAACCTGTCAGCCTCACCTCTGTGCCCAGGAATATCATGGAACAGAGCCTCTTAGAAGCTATGCTAAAAACCAGACATCAGTCAGCAATGTGCACTCATAGCCCAGAAGGACAACTGCACCCTAGGCTGCACCAAAGAAGCGTGCACAGCAGATTGACATATGTGATTCTACCACTCTTTGCTCTGGTGAGGCCTCACCTGAAGACTGGAGGAGTCTTCAACCCAGGAAGAACATAAACTTACTGGAGTGGGTCCAGAGGAGAGCCACAAAGATGATTAGAGGGCAGGAGTACCTCTTCTACAAAGACAAGCTGAAAGAGCTGGGTTTGTTCAGCTTGGAGAAGAGAAGGCTCTGGAAAGACTTTATAACTGCATTTCAATATCTGAAGGAGAACTACCAAAAAATGAAGAGGAACTGTTTACAAGGGCATGTAGCAATAGGATAAGGGGCAATGGTTTTAAACTAGAGCAGTGTAGATTCAGGTTGGATATTAGGAGGATGTTTTCACAATAAGGGTGGTGAAATGCTGCAACAGATTGCCCAGATGGTGAGTGAAGTGAAGCTGAAGGGTTGCCTTGGCTACAGTGACCACGAAATGGTAGAGTTTAAGATCCTCAAAGCATCAAGGAGGGTGCATAGCAAACTCATTGCTCTGAGCTTCAGAAGAGCAGACTTCAGCCTCTTCAGGGACCTCTTTGGCAGGGTTCCACAGGAAAAAACCCTGGAAAGAAGGGTGAAGAAAACTAGTCAGTGTTCAAAGGTCACCTCCTTCAGGCCCAGGAGCAATGCATCTAAAAAAAAGAGGAAGGTGAGAATTCTAGGAGGCCTACATGGATTAAAAAAGAGCTCCTGGACACACTTAGATGCAAGAAAGCCTACAGAGTGGAAGCAAGGATAGGTAACCTGGGACAAATACAAAGAAATTGTCTGCAACCAGAGATCAGGTTATTATCAGAGATCATCTGTCCTTACCTGGCACTTATTTTGGCCATGTGTTGTGAAACTGCATTTTCACATAGTGATGTTGTCTGTTCATTTCTTATCTATAAGCAAGCTAGCACAGTATTACCCAACAGTCTCTCATTTAAAAGGAGCATCTCATCAGATATCCATATGGATTGTCAGTTGGATTGTACAGAAACATTTTTCTTTCCACTTTTTTCTTTGGGAAGCTTTAGATTTTTTGGCTGACTATCTCAGTTGCTGACAGTTGAGGTATTTATTAATATTGTCTCCCTATATTTTGAGAGAGATATTTATTGTCTCTTTATAGTTTGTTTTCTCTCCACAGATTAGATTTTCCAGTCTAGAAATATTACTATTTGAAGAGTGCTGCCAGTTGTTTCTCTGAACCTGTGACAGAGAAAGTTGATAAGAATTCTTCCCTCACACTATGTGAGAGACTTTTTCCTTTCAGTAATAATCCAGGTGGTTTGCTATGAGACTCTTTTGATCTGTACCCCTTGGTTTATCAAGCCCAGAATACTATCTCTTTCTACATTTTATTTGAGGACACTGACATCCAAAGCCAGCATCCATCTTTCAGGTAGATCAGATAGTTTGGATGCTGATGGGATTTTGGAGTTATAAGAACAGTCTAAAAGAAGAATAAATAGTCAAGATTTATGATTTTGTGTCTGTCTCTCTGTTTCCTTATATTTTTCTTTTTCATGTTTTTTTCCATTCCTTGTCTCAAAGAGGAGAAAGAATCCTGGGATGAAAACTAGCAGGACTGGTTGTTAGGTCTTTAGGTTCAAAGGAGGAAGAGGGAAAAGCCAGGCTCACTGAAGACAAATCTGGGACATCTGCGAGGTGGTGTACCAGCTCCACTGCTATCCCAGAGGCTGTAGGGGATGGTGGATTATGTGATACCTACAATGGTAACAGGTGCTCCTCTACTAAGTCTCTGAA
>WBNM01004329.1:0-26768 GCA_013399055.1 Ramphastos sulfuratus
GTTAATTTTGGTGCAGTGCGAGATATGCCTAAGGAAAAAGTTCCACACGTGGGGTCTGGGGATGTCTAAGGCTTTTAAAAGACTCTGTGAAGTGAATGAATTGTGAGTCAATGACATATGGATGAGTTGAAATAATAAACTTTAACACACATAGCTGTATGCAGTATTTCCCCATGTATTATCACAAGGGTAGCAAAATGTTCCACCATCAGGGTTTCATGGACACTGGCTAGTCCCTTGTTGGGCAAACTCAGTCCTGCCATAAACAGGAACAGCTCCACCAGCCTCAGGAGATGTGTTCTCTCTCACTGGTGTTTATATCAGCTCCACAGAGGTGGAAACACTCGCTCCCCCAGACTGCTCGATAGTGAGCTCAGCGGGAGATGCCCTAAAAGCAACAGCAGAGCCCTGACCAGAACTAGTGAGACATATCCTATTCATTCCCATGCTCCATGAGAGCCATGTCACCACTCAGAAACACTGGAAAAATGGGGGTTACCTAAGTCTGTAACAGTTGATAAATGTGTCAGAAACACATGCGAGAGGAAGAGTGCCTGCTAATGAAAGGTCGCATTGCTATCGAGTCACCCTGCTGCATTCCACTCTTGCAGCAGCAGTTGCAGGGATGTTTGCAATATGTGTCCTCAACCTGCTGCACCAACTGTGATAGCTGTGACTTCCCTGGTGCTGTGCTGCTCTGCAGAGCCTTCACTCACAGGAAGTTTCTAGATTGTGAGTACGCCACCTCTTCTCTGGCAGCCAGAACAAAGATTGCCATTCCTCTGTTGGGTCAGACAAGCATACTCTTAAATCTGCCACGCTTTAGACCTAGATTTTCAGTGTTAGTCTGTCTGTGCCAACCATATAATGTCTTCATGCTATGATGTAGCTGTCTCCAAGGCTCTCTGCAGGAAATAATTTCTCAGGCTTACCCACCTCATTTAACCATATTGGTGGTAACTCCTCTAAATACACTCTGCCTCTATATACAGGTGTCTTACTGTCCTGGCTGCACACAGGGAGTGCAAGGAGGTTGAATCTAGAGGATCAATGAAGCTATCTCCACATCACCTGGGAGTACGATGGTTCTAGACCATTTTGTCGTCCTGCCCCATGGCTGAACCATAGAATCATGGAATGGTAGGGGTTGGAAAGGACCTCTGGAGACCATGAAATCTAGCCCCCTGACAAAGCAGGACCACCTAGGACAGGTCACCCAGGAACACATACAGATTGATCTTGGAAGTCTTTAGAGAAGTAGACTCCACAACCTCTCTGGCCAGCCTGTTCCAGTTCTCTGTCACACTTACAGTAGAGAAGGTTACACTCATGAAAAAAAGCAGTGGGGCAGATATTCACTTACAGGACAGTGGTTTGCCCAGTCAGCAATGATATACAATGATACTTAGAGCTGCTCTACAGGTTGACTAGTTGATATTTCAATGATACTTTGGATCTAGATCTCAGCCTATGCTTCAAGCTGACCAGAGGACCCATAGCTATGTAGTCAACCCGGCACAGAGCCAAAGCTTTCCAAGCTTATTTTACATATACCCCCAAGCACAAACACACACAAATGTAACAACACGTGTGAAACAATACACTCCAAAAGGCTACTGTATGCTCCAGCATTCACCAGTGAGGAGTGAGCAGAAGTTGCCTGGTTTTGCTCATCCCAATGAGCTGTAATTGAGTTATCCATCCCCTTTTCCTACAAGCACCCCCCTCACTCTGCACTTTACTGCTCCCCTCATGATTTATTCTCCCCTTGTTTCATGTGAAGCGGCGGGGCTTTTTACTGCCTGTTATTCAGACTCTGCTTTGGGCACAGAATTATTCATTTCCGTATGTTTTTTCCATGGTGCTCATGACAGCAGCGTCTGAGCGTTTCACATGTGGTATTTCCTTTCCCAGTAGTTTTGAGAGGATGCTGACCCTCTGTTATCAGTGAGGAAAGGAGGCAGGCAGTGATGAATTAAAAAAGGGTCTTCGGCATTTTGGATTCCTGAGTCACCTACAGTCTGAGTACGCTCAGAGCGCAGCTCCCATTGAGCTCAGCTTCAGCAGTAATTGAGCAACGAGACAGATCCAGGAACTCCCACCTAAACATCCAGACAAGGCAGAACACGCAGCTGACTGGACACTGCTCCCCAGGGGCTTCAGTCCGGGAATTTCTGATTCTTTGGCATTAGACTTTGAAAACTTTATCTTCCTGCAACTTTGTTTACTGTGAGTAGTTTCCTAGGGTTTGAGTTACTTTTTTTCTGAGCAAGCTTAAAACCCATAAATATCATCACTCTTGATCAAGTTCACCACAATATGGGTTAGCAGCAGGATGGATTGGTTTGAACCACACTGTGAGTGACATTTTACAGGCTTCCTAGTTGCAGCAGTGGACTCTTCAATCGATATGGGCTGGCCATTTGAAGACAGTGACACAGTGCTTTGCCATCAGGGTTGGGATTGGTTTGGATCTCCAAATATCCCAAGATCACAGAATCACAGAATGTTAGAGGTTGGAAGGGACTTCCAGAGATCATCAAGTCCAACCCCCCTGCCAAAAGCAGGATTGCCTAGGATAGTCCAGACAGGAGTGCACTCCAGAGAAGGAGACTCCACAGCCTCTCTGGGCAGCCTGTTCCAGGGTTCCATCACTCTCACTGTAAAGAAGTTTCTCCTCATGTTGAGGTGAAACCTTCTATGCTCAAGTTTATATCCATTGGTCTTTGTCTTATTACTGTGCACCACCAAAAAAGAGATTGGCCCCATCCACTTGACACACACCCCTCAGATATTCATAGACATCGATCAGATCCCTTCTCACTCTTCTCAAGACTAAACAGCTTCAGGTCTCTCAGTCTCTTTCCATAGGGGAGGTGCTCAAGTCCCCTGTTCATCCTCATGGCTCCTCACTAGGCTCTCTCTAGCAGATCCCTGTCTTTCTCAAATTGGAGAGCCCCAAACTGGACAGAATATGCCAGATGTAGTCTCATCATGGCAGAGCAGAGGGGAAGAAGAACCTCCCTAGAGCTGCTGGACACTTCTTGATGGACCCCATGATACCATTGGCCCTCTTGGCCACCAGGGTACATTGCTGTCCCATGGAGAACTTGCTGTCCACTAGCACTCCAAGGTCTTTCTCTGTGGAGCCAGGGAACAAATGGGGTTTACTGAGCTCCCTCAACCTGGTTCACTCTTACCAGGCTGGCTTTGTTATTGCAGGCATAGAGAATACAAAGACAGAGAAACATCTCAAGAAATTGGAACACCCTTGCCATTGGGAAAAGCTATTTAGTATAAAAGGCTTTTTTACCTGTCTAAACAATTAACTATCTAATGGTAATTGCTTAGAAGTTTGGCTTTTACACAGGATTTTGCTGAGCTTGTTGAAACCCAACCTGATCAGCTGCCACAGAAAAGCAAGTAGAAGAAGCAGGGATAACTGCACTGATACCTTCAGCTTGTAAAAGACACTGCAAAAGACATAAAATTAATGAAAAAAATCTACCATTTTATAAGAAGAGAGGTCCTGCTTGGTTTATCAATGCATTCACATGTAACTTTAAAAAGATGGGAATCCAGAGAGATGCCTTTGCTTAAAGAAATTATCCAACTGCCCTGCAGAATCTTTGGAAGTTGTATGTATCATGTGTGAGCTTTTGTAAGTTAATCCAACCTTACTTGAGTTGTGCTGAATGTTAGCACAGAAAAGTTATAGGCATTGGATGTACCTTGGAGTTTGAAGCAGCCTTACCTTATAAACTCACCACCCTCTCAATATTTCCATAGCCCTGTAGTTTAAAACTTCCATTTTGTCACACTTGGGGATGAAGAAGAATTTCTTTGCCCATTCCTCTCGACCTCCACCAAATCGGTCAGTAAAGGTGAAGAGAATCATAGAATGGTAAGGTTGGAAGAGACTTCAAAGATCATCTAGTTCCAACCCCCTGCCCATAGGCAGGGACACCTCCCACTAGCACAGGTCACTCAAGGCCTCGTCCAACCTGGCCTTGAACACCTCCNATGAAGCTGTGTGAGATGCTGTTCGTAATCCTAAACATGATCTCACAATACAAACTGGGACTTTGGTAGCTCATGAAAAAACACAGCCTTTTTGTACTCTGCACTGTAATTACTTCATGAAGCAAAATCCTTCATCAAATTTATTTTATTCATGCGTCTCAGAGGTACCAAATTGTAACTGTGCACAAGGAGTGGCTTCCCCATTAGTTTACCCCACTGCAAAAGTACATTTGGAAAGTCAGTGGCAAGGAAATAACAAACAGTTGGACTTTTGGAAGCTTTTCTATTAAAACAACTTCTGGTTCCTTCTCCCTTCACATCTCCCTGCCAGGCCTAGCACTGGAAGATGAGGAGAGTGCGAGCAGGAACAGGAGCAAGTGCGTGATAACCTACTAAGATAGTGTCTGTGCTGTGAAGAGGTTCAAGGACCTGTTTCACTACCAACCATTCAGTGTGTCTGGCACAGTGGAGCCAGTGGGAACCACTCCCTGCATTGATTTCACCATGCAGACCCAAGGATTATTTGCCTACAAACACCTATTGTTTGACAGGGCTGGTGAATAAAAAAAACAAATATGTTTGCTTGCTCCGCAGATCAGGTTGCTTCCTACTTTCCCTTGATAAGAGGGATTTGGGGCTGCTTCCAAGGCTTTGGAAGCAATGTTTGCCCAGGCAGGAGCTGAGAAGCCTAAAATGTGCTTTCTGCTGCTGCTTCTTCCTCCCTGTCTCTTTGCTCTCACTCATCATCACATCTGTTCTGGGCCCAATGCCCAACGATTCTGCATTAACGCCTCAGTACACACCGGCTCGCGCAGCTGAACGCTTTGCAACGCAACGTACGCGGTGCCATAACGTCTTCCCAAATCAAGCTCCTGCAAACAGGTTTTGTTTGCAGAAAGAGTCATTTGGCTTCATAATGCTCCTTGTGAGCTGTGCCCAGCTGACTCCAGCCACTTCAGATCCCCCCAGAAAAATACTTTTGCAGAGCACAGTCATGAAGCTTGAGAACACAGAACAGAGCAGGTAAATAAATACCCACAAAGAAGATATGGACACAGACCTTGATCCTGCAAGCTTGCACAGGCTTAATGTTAAGCACGTGAGCAGTCCCAGATGACTTCAGTAGAGCTGCTTGCATGCTCACAGTGCTGGCCAGATCACAGCCTTTACATCTAATTGCAAAACAAAAGGCAAGTCTCCCAGCTCTATCAACTGTAAGGAATTGTTATTAACAGGACATTCTAAACTAGCTATGGGGCAGATCCTAGGTAGACCCACTAGGGATAAATTGATGTAGGCTTGTTGCAACAGAACCTGGAAATACTTTTTCTTGGACCAAGTGCCATGCCAGTCATACGAACCATTAACACTGCTGTGAGGTTATTTTCACAGGCTTTGACCTGTGCGAGGCTTTTTTTTGTGTTTCACAGAATGCTAGGGTTTGGAAGGGACCTCTGAAGAGCAGCATCACCTAGAGCAGATCACATAGAAACTTTGAACAGTCTCTTTTGCACCTTTTGATGCAAAATTCTGGTGTTTAAACCAAGCGTTAGGAAACTTCTAACTTTGAGGGAAGTCTCTGTAAGGATTTGGTGGCTTCACAAATCCCAACATACCTTGGCAAGCCACAGCAGATCAAACCAAATCATGGTACACGTTCTCTGGAGCCTTTTATGCCAGGTCCTCGTCTACAGCCCTGGGCTGTGGGGTCCCATCCCTGTCCCATCTGGTGAGGGGATGAGCAGCACAATGGATGACATTGTGTCCCATCTTCCTGCAGCAGAACCCTGGCCAGGCAGGGGGATCGGATGAATCTGGGGGGAACACAAACTCAAGAGATCCAAACTCTTCCAGGTTGCACACTTGGCATTGCATGCCTGTTTATGACAAGCCAACCCAGGGCCCTCATTAGGAGAGTCTCGGTGTGGCCACCTCTCCAGGGCCATGCCCGTTCGCAGCGCCGGGAGCGTCAGCAGTAGTGGCGTTTGGGGCCCGAGCCGCGGTGCTGCATCCTCCGCCGCGCTCAGCGGGCGCGGAAGGTGACGCGGCCTCTCCGGGGCTGGTGTTTGCACCTGGGGCTGCCGCAGTTTAATGGACTTTAACACATGCAAACAAGAGCTTTTGTCGTCGGGCACAAAGGCTGCCCCCGGCGCGGGGCTCTCCCCAACACTGCCCGCATTGTTTCCCCTCCGCTGCTTCTTGTCACCCTTCCTTGTCAGAGTTTAATGAGGACAACGAGATTTCGCAGGCTCATTTCGCACTTCAGCAGTTTTCTAACACTTTCCTAACGAGGGAGAAGGAGAGATCGCGGGGAGCAGAGGAGGAGCCTCCCTGGCCGGGTTCGGTCCTCGCATCCCCGGGCGAGTGCGGCCGGGGCTGCGCCGGGATACGAGGCTGACGCCGGGATAGCAGGACGAGGGGTTTAGCCCCTTCCAGCCCAGCCCCGGCACCTCGATTAAAAATAAACGATTAATTTCTCTCGGCCGAGAGGGTGAAGGTAGGGGGATCCCGGTGTGCCCGGAGGAGCAGCGATGCTGCGGGGAAGGCCGCTGGGACCGAGGCGGGCAGCGGCTGGGACCGTCCCCGTGGCTCTCAGCGAGGCGCTTCCCCGGAGCAGGTAGATTCCCCTGCAGCAGGGAGTTTCCCCCGAGCACCGGCTCCGCGCATTCTGGGCCGAAGATCCGCGGTTTTCTCCCTTCCTCGCGGTCCCCGCCACAGCCGAGCATCGCTCCCGAAGGAGCGGAGCGGGGTGGAGTGGATGCTCGGCTCCTCTCCCGCGGCCCCGGGGAAGTTCCTCCCCACCTTGGGACCTTGGCGACAGCACCGAGCAGGGCCAGCCGGGCGGCCGACACCGTTTCGAGCCTCCCGCGGGCTTAGAACGCGGCTTGGCAGTGCCAGGCGGCCACGGGGACTTGAGAGCGACGGGATGCCGAGCCAGGGCCGGCAAAGCTTCCAACTTCGCAAAGTTAAAAACAAACCCGTCACGTTCCCTACCAGCCATGGCCAGGCCGTGTCCTTCGCGGTGTTTTAACGGCTTTTGGGTGCCGAGGAGCGATCTGTCCCCCTCCCCAAACGCGGACACCCCCCTCGGGCTAGTTTACTGTCTCCCTCTCTAGATAACCAACGGCCTCAGGCAAGTTGTGGCTGCGGTTTTTGGGGGTTTAGATGAAGATTTCGGGGAGGATTTGCCTTTAGCCTTTGCAAATCCCTCTCCGCGACTCCTGTTCCCACGACCGAATTCTCCCCTTTACATTCACCCCCCCTCCTCCCCCTTCCCTCTTCTGTGCTGGTGAGAAATTTGGAAAACTCGAGAAGTTGTTTAATGCGAAGGGATTTTAAAACACAAAAGTATGCGGTAGAGGGAAAAAACCAACACCCCAACCACTTAATTAGATATTTACCGAAGGAGCCGTTACAGCCTGCCGGGTATAACACACAGTTTATAAGCTCTCTGGCCACAAAGAAATTCAATAATTACTTTTCCTCCACCCCCTCTCTTACAATGGGATGGGTTAAGGATGGAGTGCGATAAACATAAGTCTGTTCCTGGGCTTTTTGCAGATTAGCCTTTGGCATTCATTGGTAAATACCAAGTGAATAGAGACTGTGTGACCGCAGTCCCTTGAATTAGGGACAAACATTTCCTCTGTGCATTTTAAATAATGCTACTGCCAAATATTTTGTTACCAGAGATCATTATCCTCTGAATGAAAACTCGAGGAGTAAAGGCATTGGTTTTGTCTTTGCTGGTGTGGAACAGACTATATGATATCTAGAACAGCAACAAGCTTTCACAAATTGCTATATGATTTCTACTGCCAGGTTCTGTGATATTGGATACGACATAAAAATAAAAAAGCCAGGCAGATAGACACAGAAACTCACAGAAGCCACCTGTATATTTTGTTTCAAAGGGAAATCTCAGCTATTGTCTTACTGGCTCTGGTTCTGCTAGGCCTTGGATCTGCTTAATCTTTAAAGCTATTCAAACAAATTGAATGATACAAGGCAAGGCTCCTATAATTAATCTGGATTCTTGAATTTTGATACAAACTTTTATGTAACCGAGAACTTTCTCCCTTTTCCTTGCAAAGACGCTAAATAGACACTAAATCCTTCTGTCAAGAGTGCTACCACAAACAAAGTTGAAAGGAACTAACCTGGAATTTTTCCCTTTGCGAGGAAGAAAGGGAGGGACCTTAGAAAGAGATGCAAACGTGAAGTCATTGGAGAGCCGGTACTAGTACCTGGACAGAGACCAAGGTTTAAAGTGCCCTTTGCACTGCAAACTGCCTGAACATGAACCCAGAAATTGTGGTTTGTCCCAGGTAAAGCCTTTGCAGGACATTATTTTGGTCAGCTTAGCTGAATCTCACAGGCATTCAGCGCTGGCGCTCAGAGGTCTCATTCGACCTCTTTGAAATGTTTGGTCTTTCACTGCTACAGTCCAAAGAAAATGGAAGCGCTGCCATTGTGTATGGAGGAGCTTGTGACACTAACACTGAGCTGCCACAGCAGAGGGTGAAGCTTCAGCTGCGGTCTGGCCCTTCTCACGTTATGCAATTTGCTCTTGGTATTTGGCAGAACCATTCCAGATCTAATATTTTGCAGAGCTGTGCATCCTACGATGAGACATTGCTGAAATCCCCCAAAGTCCAACTCTCTTGTAGGGGTCAGCATTTTGTCTGGATTATCAGGGAAGGAAAAACAACAGTGTGGGTTGTGTGGGCTTTTTTTTGGGGGGGGGAGGTGACGTTGACTGCCCAGCCTGTGACTGCAGTGGAAAATCAATAAGCAGAGAACGGCCTGTAGGCCTGGACCTGCTAAATAACTCCTAAGCTGCAGATACAAATAAATTTCCTCTGCGGCCACTGGTAAAATCCTCACAGATCCAGCACGGACTCAGCTGGTGCAGGCAACTCTCCAAGTCCACAGCAGATCTACATTTGACAGCTCCTGTGTTCTGACTCCCCAGTTTCCCTCTCCTCGTGCAGATTGCACATTTAATCATGTAAAATACAGCAGAAGAATTAAAATATTTTGGATTTTTGAAGCTGATGTCCCTGACAGTGGCAGTTTGTATCAGTTCTACCATCAAGTGTATGGAAAAGGAACCTGCTGGGTTGAATGAGCTGAGTTGCCTTGAATTTCTGAGCAGAAGTGTTTCTGTCTTTTCGTGGATGTAAACTGTGGTGCTCACTATACAGAAAGAGCAGAAAGCTGTACCCATGGCCAGCCTTGTGTGCAGTCTAGTCCTGGGGTAACATCAAGTAATTCTCTCAACCCCTGATGCCAGTCAGCGGTTCCACCTTTTACTCCTCAAGATGTAGCTTCAAACCACGTGCCCAGGATGCTGGTGCCCTGTGTCAGCCCTTCCTCCACTCATGTTACCAGTTTCTCCAGAGAGGCATGGTAATCATCAAGGCTCCTTCTCCATTTATCTACGGAGGTGTCACCTCCTCAAGGTTGTCTAAAAACCATTTGGAGTGAGGATGTTCATTTTAGGAGAGGAAAAGAAAGAAAATGCAAGCTGGGCTAGTTTTGCTGGTCCCCATGGAAGAGGGGGACAACTCAAAGGTGCCCACACAATGGCCCAGATGGGATGGTTTATGGGTACCAGCAGCTCCCAGGTGCTGCTGCCAATGCCACTGCCATTGGGTCTTGTTGCAGCTTCTCAGTGCTCAGGCCTGGAGAGGTCACTGCTGATAACACTCTCCAGGTGTTCAGCCTGAGAACAAAGGGTCTTTTCAGTGGCTGCTGGGAAGGAAGAAGCCTCCTTGCTGGTTGCAAAATGGCTTTCCTGGATGGCAATATTTGGTTACAGTAAGATCTGTTATTTCAGAAGAAGCCCTGCAGAAGGGAGGGTAATTTGACTCAGGCATGTAAAAAACCATTGTAGGGACTCCTCTCCCTCCTTCTTCACTCTAAAGTATTGAAAGAACATCAAGTTGTAATGTTTCATCTCAGCAAAGTAAAACTGGAGTCTGGGATCAGAATGGGGCTTGTCTTCCATCAAGGTGAGCTACCTCATCACACAGAGGATGTAGGGCTTCCTGCAGAGCCACAGTCGATTAGCAGACAACCCAGTGTCTTCTGAGCACAAAGCCAAGCTGAGAAAAGCCATGTGCTGGCACAAGCATGGTCCAGGGGACACTTTCCCTCCCTCCGTGCACCTGAATTTCAGTGCTCGCATTGGAATATCTCAATCAAGTGGTTTCACAACAACGAAATATGCTCTGTTGACACAGGGAAAACTAAAAGATAGCTTGGTCCACTTGGCCTGAGGTGGCTTTCCTACATTTCACCATTAGATTACTCTTGATCCGTGCACTCTGTGTGCTTTGGCACAGAGATTTCTGAAGAGGAAGGTTCTGCACGTGACCATCCAGCACAGCCGTCTAGAGGTGGCGCATTCTTCACACCATCAGCTGCCAAGGGAAGGGCCACCCCTTGTAGAAGCATCACAGTGATGTTTTCATGAATTTCCAAAACCTGTGATTCTAGCACCAGCTAAAGGCTTTCTGTATTCTCTACAGCCCTCAATGTAGTTATTACCTTCATGAGATACTCCCAGCATGTTCCTTTACAGTGGCTGCTAGGTCTGCCCCTATACTTTCCCTATAGCCCATAAGCTGTTCCTCTCCACAACAGCAGGGATGTGATGCCCTCTGATAGGTGGGGGGGTGCATTATTTAAAATTATTTTCCCCACTTTGTTCAGGTACAAGTGAGAAGGACAACCCAAGGAGACATTTTCTGCCCATGAAAAAAAGCCAGAAGGATGCTGTGTCCACCCCAAATGCACCCACTTAGTGGAAGAGCACGGATGTGTAAATTCTTTTTGTAGTATCTGCCAAGCTCACCACGGCAATTCATATGTGCAAAGCTGAACTTCTCATTTTCAGTAAGTAGAAGAACACTAGCTCAGAAATGGTGCTTTTTCCATCAAGGAAAAAAAGAGAGAGACAGGCCTCTCCTAATTCTTCAAACACACCAGCTAACATCTATACAAATAATGGGATTTGGCTGAGTACAGTTAAATATATTTGATTACTTCCCTTTTATCTAGCTCTAGGTTTACTGTACTTTTCCTTGGATGGCAAATAAGAAGCCCTTTTCTTCTAAGTGACAGCAGGGAAAAGAATCAGGTTGCTAATTTACCTGAGACCCAGGAGTGTGTAATGATAGATGTGTGCTGGAAACTACAGAGTGGGCTTTCTGATTTTGGAGGGAGGAGAAAGGGAAAGCGTCAGATTCATTAATCTTTCAAATTGATTGCACTTTTGCTGATGGACTTTCATGGTCATAATTACATGCACAGCAGGAAACAAATGCAGTCAGGAGAAGATCAATTGGCAGGAAGCTGGGACCTAACGAAATGTGTCATACGGGAAGCAATTAAAATGGAAAATCACAGCTCCCCAGACAAACAAGGACACATCATGCTCCTGGGTACTTACAGTTATCTCTCTCAAAGCAAAGGTTTGACTTACCTGTAGTGTTGCAAGAAGAAGCCTCTTCAGAAAGCCAGGTTTGGTTAAGCAAGCAGAAAATCTTATGTGGATGTTCAGCGTCAGTCTTCATAGACCAGCATCTGGGTTCAGGACTCAGAGGCCACCCCAAGGAATTGTAGCCTGCAAAGTGGCTCTGTGCTGCTGCCAACACCAGTGCTGCATGGCAGCAGTGCCTCCAAGGGCACAGGTTACTTGATTCTTTGCACTTTAGCAAACAGAGCCTCTCCATCGAAGTCTTGTTAGAGATATTGAAAGGAAAGAGACAGGCAAGGAGGGAGATGGGAGGATGATTCAGGTTTGTTTTAAATTCATGTGTGTCTGTGTTTAGCCCACAGCTAGAGCTGAACTATAGCAGTGGCTTTATTACCTGATGACCCCTCCCCAGACAAGAAAAGAGACTAGGAAAAGAAGACCTGGGACGAAAACAGATTTAGAAAAACGCCTAAATTAATCCCCATGCCAAGATAGAGCATATAAAGCTATACTCAGGCCAGCAAATATAGCGTGGTCAAAACAAACAGTAAAGCAGTCCTCAAGAGGAAGCCAAGAAGAAGAGCAAGATCAGAAAGAGCTCAAGCAGAAAACCCCCACCCTCAGCAAACTTCTCCCTTTAAAATGAGCAGGACATTTCTGGTCTGGGATACACCTGTGGCCAACTCAGGTCAGCTGCCCTGGCTGACTTCAAATTGCTAAGGGCCTGCAGCCTGTGTCTGGCCTGGAATTCTGTTCCACTAAACCAGGATGTTGTGTTGTCTGCCCAAGCAAAAGTCCAGCACATGTCTGTGTTTCCACAATGGCCAGACAAATTTTGCTTAGAGCAGAGCAGCTTTGGTGAAAAGTCATTGTCTAAATAGGAAAAGGATGTAGCAGACCTCAACCAGAGCCCAAATTCAGCTTGCAGTGCACTCATGCTGTTAGTCTGATTTAGGGAGAACTTATCTTCTCCTCCCCCTTCCTTTGCCCCTCATCTTCTGGGATCATTTGTGGGCTTTCACCTGGAGAGTTGTGCTCACGCCAGCCAAGAGAAGAGGAATGCTGGAGGTGAGGTGAAACCACTTATCCAAGTCAACAGCTAAGTGCCAGGGACAGCTCAGGTGAGCTGGTACAAAATTATCTCATTTATTTTAAAGGCTTTTATATAGCCTAGTAAATGATACCTTCTCTTTGTTCCTTAGAAGATTTGCTGTACTAGTTCTTCTGCTGGGTCTTTTGTAGCTGGTTCAGGTATAAGGATTCAGGTTTGCAAGGGCCTGTTGTGTTAGGATGAGAGAGAATGGATCAAAGCTTGATTTAGATTGGAGATTAGAATGAAATTCTTTACAGTGAGTGTGATGAGACACTGGAACAGGTTGCCCAGGGAGGTCACAGATGTCTCTTTCTTGGAAGTGTTCAAGGCCAGGTTGGATGAGACCTTGAGCAACCTGGGCTAGCAAAAGGTGTCCCTGTTCATGGCAGGGAGCTTAGAACTACATGGTCTTTAAAATCTCTTCCAACTCAAACCATTCTATGATTCTATGAATCTATAACCTTGGTTACACAGAAATGCACCAAGATGCCACAATTTCCTGCAGGCACATTTGTGTGTATTCCACACTTGCAAGCAGATCCTCTTTCCCTAAACCATCAACAGGATCCTCAGGCTGGCCAAGAATTTTTTTTTTTTTCCTCCTTTCTTTGTTATTGGGCTGAACAAAATCACATCACAATTTTTCAACTAGAAACAAACAAACAAAAAAAATTTAGAAAAATAATAACATGACCCAACTGTGAAAATACCTTTTTTTTTTTTTTTATTTCTTCATGAACTACACCAATGAATTGGAAATGCAAGCAGTAAAAGGAATTGCCAAAAGTATCAACTATATGTGTTTTCAATAACCTTTTTTTTTTTTTTTTTTGTTACCTAGTAAAATATTTTCCTGGAGAAGGGTTGTTAAACCCCTCTGTGCAATATAAAGGTGCAGTGATGTATTGTCTCAGGAGTGGTTTAATGGAGTTTCAGGGTCCATTTTTTTTTTTTCTGTATGCATTTTCAGCACCGGCGGTGCGTGATCAATTTGGGTTTATAAGATGCTCTATATTTCTTTCTCAGCAATGAGCCTGACTTTTAAAGAATGCTGCCTAGTTAGGAGTGTGTGTGCATGTTTGCATGTTGGCCAGGCAGCAAATAACAGAGAATATTTATGTCATCTGAGGAAAGTATTTTGTACAGTTGCCAAAGCCCAGTCCTTTTTAAGAACCTGAAGGTATTTGATCTGTTGGAAAACATAGTCCTGGGAGGAGGATTAGGCATGCAGGAGCAGTGGGCAGAGGGAAGGTCTGTCCAGTCTTTGCAGTGTGAAAGGACAGGATTTTCAATGAGCTGGCCAGACCTCGTTTTGGCTCAACCCCTTTGACTTTGCTGCAGTGAAAATCTGGTTCAGACTCACCTGTGCCTTGCCTGCCCCAAACCTGGGCTGTGCGGTCAGATCACAAAGCCAGATTGGGCTGTGCTGGGTGAAAAGTCTGACTCCACTTCTCCTGCCATAGGTACTGCCAACAACCCAGGGAGGTCAACCCTCTGCAGGGAGCCTTCTTATTAAAAGTGCAGAGCAAAGATGGAAAAAAAAAAAAGAACAACAAAAAAAAAAAAACCCAAAAAAACCCAAACCCAAACCCAACCCAAAAACCCCAAAAACCCCAAAAAAACAATCAAACAAAAAAAAGGTTTGTGTTATACCAGCATTTTGCCCTCAGTAGCTGACCCACGTTAGCTCTCCTACTGGAAAAAACAACCAGTAGGTGAGAGTTTGGAGATTGGAAGGCTGGTGGGGGTGTGTGTGTGTTGTTTGATCATAATTTAACCATAGCAGGGTACATTTAGATTGGATATTGTGAAGAAGTTCTGAAGTTCTTCACCATGAGTATGGTGAGACACTGGAGCAAGGCTGCCCAGCGAAGTAATGGATGCCTCACCCCTGGAAGTGTTAAAGACCAGGGATGAGGCTTTGAGCAACCTGTTCTAGTGGGAGGTGTCCCATGGCAGGGGGGATTAGAACTACATGATCTTTAAAGGTCCCTTCCAATTCAAGCCAGTCTATGATTGTATTCTGATCTGTTACTCCTACTCCCTTTATCCATGGGTGTGACAAAGATCAGGATCTGTCCTTAGCTGCCTGGTGCCAGCTGCTCCTTGCCAGTTTCCACAGGCAGGAGCCCCGTGCCTTGCTCACAGCCCAGCTGGCCATGTAGCCCCACTGCACTGAAATCTTTGTGCCAAATCCAATGCTATAACATTTCATTCAGAGAATTTCTCCATTTTTCTCTCCCCTTCTCTTTTGCTTTATCTCTTCCTTCTATCTTCAGCCTGTCAGAACTTTCGCATACCTGCGGCTGACAGCGGAGAGATCAGGAACTTTGATGTTGTAAGGGATATTTTATCTCAGGTAATTCTCACCAATTCCTACCTTATTGTGTAGGATATCCAAGGACTCCGAGAGTGAGCAACGCCTTTGTCTGCTAAGATCAGAGCAATTTGCAAGCTTTTCTGGGAACAAGGTCCAATAAAGGGACTTTAGAGATATAATCTGTCAACCCCATTGAGCAGCCCTCTGACAGCAGCCTTCTGATTATTGACAGTTTAAGCATGGCCCAGGACAGAACAAGGCTGGGGGGGGACACACAGTTGTTTGTAGTAAGATATCATTTGCTGAGAAAGCAAAGGAAACTCTTTCTGCCCAAACTTTTACTGAGTTTCTCCCTCCCACAAACAATGACCTGCTGAGAGCTGCTGGGTTTTGTCAGAAATTTGGGAACAATCCTCATGCTTGGAGGCGCAACCCCAGATTCACAAAGGTGAGCTGATTCTGGGGGCCTAACTTCAAAGGGTCAGCCCTGCACAGTCAGTCCTGAGCCCGCAGAGGGTGGATGGCCACCTCTGTGCTCCAGACTGTGGTGGGTTCCTCACCTCTGCAGTGCGGCTTTGGCATCACAGGCAGGTGCAGCTGTGAGGACATGCAAAGCCTCATCTTCACCATGCACCTTGCTCTATTCCTTTACATTTCATCTCCTCATTCCTGGTGAGTCATGCTGAGACTGTGAAGGTACTGCCTGGGATCAGCCATCCATCACCTCTTCAAGCAGCCATGGTGTGGAGCACCCTAGAGAGTGACTCACAGGAGAAGCTCAATGGGCCTCTGCTTCATTGTCTTCTCTACCCACTGACTCGCCTCACTGAGGTTTCATTGTCTTCACCATATTTGATTCTTGAGGATTTTCTCCATTATTCTGTGTTTTCTGAATTATTTTTCTCCTTCTCTAGGCAAACCTTTTACAAAGCCATGGTCAGGGACACCTCCCACTAGACCAGGCTGCTCAAAGCCCTGTTCAGCCTGGCCTTGAACACTTCCAGGGATGGGGTATCCACAACCTCTCTGAGTGACTTCCTGAAAAATTGATCCCTGCTTTTGCTGATCAGATTGGTGTGTCAGCATCAATCTTCATGCCAACATACAATCAAGCCTTGCACTGCTTCCCAAGCTCCCTCTCTCTTGCCAGTCTCTCAGATCTTCAGCCATTCTTCACACTGCATTCTCTGCTCTCGTCAAGGATGTTGCTGTCCTCACCAAACATTTTGAAGCAAACATTTTGCACCCTTGGGGTAGAAATCTTCCTGTGGCTGAGGGGAAACTTTGCAGAATGAGGTGCAGCCCAAGTGCTGATGATACCAGCCATGTGGTTTTGCTGGGTTCCCAAGAGTGTGGGAGCGCAGACACAAAAAAAGAGACAGACTTTTTTCCACTGAACTCACTACAAACAGCTGGCATTTTGCAGGTAAACCCTCTCCAGCCCCTCTACCTTGCCTGCCAAGAGTGCTTTTCCTGATGGCAGAGGAGACCAGCCATGCAAAGCTGTGCCTACCTGCCAGAGGTACCAGTAGCAGCAGACGGTGAGCAGGGTGGGCAAACACCTCACCACCTGGCAAAGCAAAGGGACTGGGAGCAGCCAGGTCACCAGAGGACAGGATGCCATAACTGCTGTCAGAGCTTGAAGCTTTGGCCCAGAATTGTAGGAGTGCAAAGTTTGTAATTTCAGTGTCCCTGCTGGCCCTGAGGTTTGTTTATTGTTGTAATGGTTGTCCTGGGCAAGGCAGAAAGCAGAAAGCAGCTGTGGGTGGTATGAGAGGAGAATCCTGCCAGCCCATGTGGGGCATAGATCTCAGCTCCTGCCACCAAGGTGAGAGCTGCTCACTGTCCCAGGAGTGGGGTGCTGGCTGTGGCGCTGAGAACCGACCGGAGAGGAGGCTCATGCAACAGCTTCAACATTGTTCCTCCAGTAATGAATTCTGACTTCTTGTCCCAAATCACCTCATAATGACTCAGTTTGAATCTAATGATGCAATCCTGAAGGGAATCGTTAGCTCCCCAGCAAGGAGGGTCCAGCTTCAGCCCATGTGGCTGCTGACTGTGGTGTTGCTTCATGCAGTCCTACATACCCTGGCTTGGCCCGTGCCAGCTCCTGGGTGTACATTCTTCCTAGGGATACCTCACCCCATTCCATTGTGGCTCATGCCAGTGCTTCCCTCGCACTCATTGAGGTGCAGGATGTTTTTGACTAGGTGAGAGCAAACATGGTGGTGTTACCCTGCTGCTGAGCTGGTGACTGCTTGCAGTCCAGTCCCTCTTATGAGTCCTTCACATCGTTCTTCCTTGCTGTAGCTCAAGCATCAGACGAAGAAGGGACCTGGGAGATTTCTGCAGAGCAAACACCTCTTCTGCTGCCTGCTGCTTATGCAGACAGAAAATCTGACTAAATGCACATCAGAGAAGGAGGGAAAAAAAAAAAAAAAAAGAGACAGACTTTTCAAGCCATGACTGGCATCCTGTCTACACCAGGAGACATACAAGAGGTCATTGCTACACAAGATCCAGCCCTAGGTTAAAAACTCTCCCAGCAACAGCCTTTCCCACAATAGTCTGAAGCAAATTGCGTGTGGGCTGCTGAAACAAGACTAATTTGCACCTTCATCATGCACTCCAGACTTCATGATCCTATTGAGGTAGAAGCCTGGCAGTGACAACTTTAGCGAGGGTTACGCACTGATGTCATTTGTACAGTTGCTCCCTGGAGCTGGAATTTTCAGATCGTGCTGCAACTCCAGCACAGGGCGTGAGATGTTTTACTGCAGAGAGAGACAGTGGTGAGGCCAAGACCAAAACCCAGGTATGCTCAGTCCCAAGATACTATGACAACCAACTATTGTTAGCAAACACTCCCTGCAACTACCTCACACTTTTATTTATCAACAAACCCGAGATTGTTTTGTTTTATTCTTAGTGAGACACTGTTCCACTGGAGACCACTTAACATGAGATTTATCTCCCTTGGAATAACTACAGACTTTTGCATTTGTGATTCATTCCCCTCCCATTTCTAATCTCATTTCTATTGAATTTATTGTTTTTCTTTCCATTAGTTATAAAATGAGGTCATTAAAATGAATATTGGAACCTGACAGGTTTCAGGGCAGGAAGAAACTTCACAGCAGATGCTTCCTTAATCTAATACCTCAGATTGCTGCAGAGCCTCTGTCAGCTACATGGCAGACAAGAGCTCTTTCTCATGCCTTCTCTTCATGCTCCTGTTTTGACGTTTTGAGGACAAAGGAGAAAAAGAAAGTCTGACTCTTGGAGTCTTTGGCACTTTCTGCAAGAGCAGCCCTGCTACCATGACAGCATGTACCTGTGCGAGTGCTTCAGAGGATGGGGCTGCTGGGCTGTGGACTCTTGTGTGTACAACAATGCCAACTAAGAGGGAGTCTTCAGCTGCTCCATCTGGGCTGCTACTCTCAGCAGGGTTCAGAAGAACCCTGACTCCTGCATGGTTGGAATCTGCAGCTCCACTGACTCAGCAAAATCCAGAGAGTGATTGCATTTTGCCTAAAAATAAACATGCAGTCATTCCCTCCTGCCCCTCAGCTGTTGCTTCAGTGTTTTTCTTCCATCTCTCCACGAGCTCAAACCTGCCCTGCCCTGAGAAAGTCCCACTGAGCATGAAGTGGGAGTTGGGAGGATTTGTGGGTGCAAGCCCCATTTGCTCAGTGCTGCTCTGCATTGGGGAGGCAAAGCAGGGCCTGCTCTGCCCCCAAACCAAGCAGAGACAAATCTTTTTCCACTCCTTAAAGAGCAGCCACTTTTTATCCCAAGTGGGCTGGAGATCAGGGATGGGCAAAGTGATTCCTGATGGAAAGAATCCAAGGGTCCTCAAGGATGCTCTGTTAGTGCAGGTTATTATCTGACCCTTGGTAATACAGAAACAGATTCCAGATGCAAAGATGAGATTTGGAGAGAAGGGTTTGGGGAAATTCTTTTCCTCATTAAATTCATATCTGGGGAAAGAAAAAAAAAAAAAAAAGTAGAGCAAACTCTGACTAAAGCTTAAATCTAGAGTAGATCCTGTGCAACTACAGTTTTACTCTGTATTAAAAATGGTGTAAATCAAGATTTGGCTGCAAATCCCAACTCTCTCCTCATTCCTGAAAGACACAAACATTAAGGTCTAAGCATCTACAGATTTTTATGTATCCCATACAATATTTCCTGGCTAGGGAGATCTCATGGGACAACGATCAGGAACAAGATGGTGCAAACAATTAGTTTAATTGAAAGTAAAGGCACACTACTAAAAATACAGAGATGAAAGCAGCATTTCCTTTGCCAGTTTCAATAGGAAGCAATTTTAGGAGCAACTGCTTCTCAGCCCATTTTGCAGTTAACTGTGAGAGGGGCATTCTGCATCCTAACTGGTTTAATTGCATGGGCTACCCTTTAATTTAGGGTGGTGAGAATGATATGAGGGACTCATTAAACTGGGGCATTAACCATGGCAGCAAAGAAAGGAGTGTCTTTGTTGCAGAGGAGCTCGCTCCCCTACAACCACAAGAGTAAATCGTTGGTGGGAACGACACAGGGTGGATGGAGACAGTGAGATAGAGAGAAGCAAATGAAAAGTAATTGGTACAGTGCTGTGCAGGTTGTACATCACTGCAGTTATTTAATAACTCTCCAGTTATTGCTGCCAGCAGGGGTATTAAAACACTGCAAGAAGTCAGGCTGGAATTCCTGGGGCATGGCTGATACTGCAGCCCTGGGATGAGAAGGGGGCACACTGAGGGCAGCCTGGGAGTGAAAGCTCCTCTTTTCCCAAGGGATTACAGTGCTTCCCTCACCCTTCCTGCCCATAGTTTAAAACATGAGGGTTCTCCTTCCCCTGAGACATGAGGTGTCCCTTAGTAGGTGTTTCCTTCAGTGTAGGTGCCACTAAGTGCAGCATGCTGGGCAGTGCGTTCAGCAGTGGCACTGATTTAAGCAGATGGCATCTCCTGTCCCTGAAGCTGACTCAGCTGCTACAGCTCTGGTCCTATAATTACACAGCCTTTCTGCAGTGAACCTCACTTCCTTAGGGGCTGTCACCTACGCTCTGGAGACCGGAGTGCTGTCATCACATGGCCTTCCCATCTTTCTGAGCACAACCTCAAACCCAGCAACAACCATCGTCTCTCTCAGAACTGCAGAAGAAAGCTTGACATGCTGAACCTCCAGGGCACAAAAGGCCAGGTGGAAAGTGTAGGAAGTTGTCAGGTGGGGTCAGGCTCTTCTCCCAGGCAACTAATGACATAAGAAGAGGGCATGGGCTGAAGCTGTGCCAGGGCGGGGTTAGGTTGGATATTAGGAAGCACTTCTTCACAGAAAGGCTGATTAGGCACTGCAAAGGACTTCCCTGGGAGGTGGTGGAGGCACCATCCCTGGAGGTCTTTAAGAAAAGGTTGGATGTGGCACTTGGTGGCGTGGTTTAGCTGATGTCATGGTGTTAGGACACCAGGTATAGGCTGGAGTTGATGATCTCAGAGGTCTGATTCTGTGAGCCCAAAATTCATCATCTGAGACTCACTGCCATTGGGTGCTACTAACACCACAGCTTCACGCAAGGCAGGTAACACCAGCCTGATGGACACAAGCAGAGGATCGGACCCCAGGTCCTTGGATCCCAGTTCGAGGCGTGCGTGAAGGTGGAGTAACCTTGCCCTTATTACTCAAGGAAAAAAAAATAAAAGACTTTTTAACAACTCCTTCCCAAGGCCAGGATTGGGCCCATAAAACTGAAGCTGTGCTTCCATAGCAAATGAGAAACATGACTCACAGCCTGCAATTCCTTTCTGCAAATACCGGAGGAGAATATTTCATTTGGCAAACAATTGAGCCTTACAGTTTAGAGCTCTTAATGTGATTAGGGACAGGTTCTGCAACACATTTGTAACTCCAGGTGATTTTGCTATATCTTTTTGGACTGTGACCAGACAGAAAAATGCCCTTTTGCTAGATTTGGATCCAAGTAAAATTGAGGAGAATCAGATGTCGGTAAGTCCTTTCCAGTTTGATCTTTACCCAGGGGTATCACAGCATGCTTCAGCTGTGGGCTCTGCCGAGCATCTCTGCAGTCTCAGGCTGTTTTTTGCATTAGGCACATATCTCCTCTGATGAGTGATAATTCTTCTGCAGCACATACTCTGCAAATGAGCACGCCTGGCTCTCCTGAGTTACTGCGGTGTACCTGTGGGGTGGGAGAGAACGCAAGCACTTCCACTGGCTCCACAGACACAACTTCCTTCTGATCTTCCCAAATTGCTTCAGAAGGTCGTAGAATCAGTTAGGGTTGGAAGGGACGACAAGGATCATCCAGTTCCAACTCCCTTGCCATGGGCAGGGACACCCTACCCTAGATCAGGCTGGCCAGAGCCTCATCCAGCCTGGCCTTAAACACCTCCAGGGATGGGGCCTCAACCACCTCCCTGGGCAACCCCTTCCAGGGTCTCACCACTCTTATGCTGAAGAACTTCCTCCTCACATCCAGTCTGAATCTCCACACCTCCAGCTTTGCTCCATTCCCCCTAGTCCTGTCACTACCTGATATCCTAAAAAGCCCCTCCTCAGCTTTTTTGTAGGCCCCCTTCAGATACTGGAAGGCCACAACAAAGTTGCTTCAAAGCCTCCTCTTGTCCAGACTGAACAGCCCCAACTCTTTCAGTCTCTCCTCACAGGACAGGTGTTCCAGCCCTCTGATCATCCTCGTGGCCCTGCTCTGGACACGCTCCAGCATGTCCACATCCCTCTTGTAATAGGGACTCCAGAACTGGATGCAGTACTCCAGGTGGGGTCTCACCAGAGCAGAGCAGAGGGGCAGAATCACCTCCCTCGACCTGCTTGCCACACTTCTCCTGATGCAGCCCAGGATCTGGTTGGCTCTCTGGGCTGCAAGTGTACACTGCTGGCTCATGATGAGCTTCTTGTCCACCAGCACCCCCAAGTCCCTCTCCTCAGGGCTGCTCTCCAGCCAGGGACTGCCCAGCCTGTATTTGTGCTTGGGATTGCCTCGACCCAAATGCAGGACCTTGCACTTGGTCTTGTGGAACCCCATGAGGTTGGCTTGTGCCCACCTCTCCAGCCTGTCCAGGTCCCTCTGGATGCCATCCCTTCTCTCCAGCATGTCTGCTGCACCACACAGCTTTGTGTCATCAGCAAATTTGCTGAGGGTGCACTCAGTGCCTCTGTCCATGGCATCAACAAAGATGTTGAACAAGACTGGTCCCAGGACTGATCCCTGAGGGACTCCACTTGTCACTACCTCCACTGGGACATGGACCCATTGACAGCCACTCTTTGGGTGCAGTCACCAAGCCAGTTCTTTATCCATCTAATGGTCCACCCATCCAACCCATGTTTCACCAGCTTGGAGACCAGGATGTGGTGCCAGTTTTGCTTAAAATGAGCTGAGACCAGGTGTCCTCTCCAGTAAAGAAGTTCTTTACTATAAGAGTGGTGGAACACTGCAACAGATTGCCCAGGGAGGTGGCGGAGGCCCCATCCCTGAAGGCATTCAAGGTGAGGCTTGATGGGACTCTGAGCAACCTGATCTAGTTGGGGATGTCCCTGCTTAATGAAAGAGGTTTGGACTAGATGACTTTAAAGATGACTTCCAATCCAAACCATTCTGTGATTCTATGGTTCTATGACTTAGAAGAAATGAATCCAATCTCAAAAGCCAATGCCTCACTTTTGCAGGATCAGACCCTTTCTGGGAAATTTTCTGGTCTCACTCACTTGTCTTTGGCTACCAAAGGTGGGGGCTGAAGACAAATTAAATTAAGAACAAAATATAAAGGGCAAAGAGGTGGAAGGACACAGATAAAAACAAAATTATTCTGTACATGCAGCTGAGAAACAACAAGAAGCTTGACTTTAATTATCAATAAGAAGAAAATCCCTAGACTCTTGGTGCTGAGGACTCACACGCTGACTTCATCAGCAACAGAGGTCAGGGTGTCCACTGCCTTCACCACACCTTGCTAGGAACTTCTTGTGGAAGTCACAGCCATTGCTCAACCAGAAATTGGATTAAGCCCACTAGCCTAAACCAGCATCATTGTATGATGAGACTATAGAACATGTATGGCAAGGTATAAAGCAAAAAATAAAATGCAGGGCGGGGGGAGAGAAAGAAAATTTAGCACTTTCTAAGAAGGGGAAAATGGAACTAAGGACAAACCCATGCCATTTCCCTAAGCAAGTAGGTCAAAGCAATGGGAAAACCAGACCAGAGGTGTACACATTAAAGCTCACACTAAATGGCCATCACAGCCAAGACACAGCATAAAGGAATACACTCAAAGTGTCTTATAGTATTGTTGATCTCTCTGACCCTGATAGCTCTGCTCCGGTAATGCTGAGACAAAGCAAGCTGGGTTAGGACCCCCACCTAACCCAGGATGGTAGTGGCAGCCTGGATATCTGATGGCCTGGGGCTCTTACCTCCCTCAGGAACAGGCAGAAGAAGATCTTATGGGAGGAATTCAAAGTCAGCAGCATTCACACTGGAGAGGAGACATCTGGTTTTGAACGAGGGCAGCCAACTTCTGGAACACGCCCGGAAGGAATGCAGTGGATGCCTCGGCCCTTGCTGCCTTCAAAGCAAAGAGTGAATTTCTCTTCTGCAGAGATGTGATCCAGTGCTGGTTACCAAGGCTAGGAGGTGGGATGTGTCTTGGTCAGCTACTTAGAGCCTATGGTGCTGCTGGTGGTCACAGTAAATGACAGAAATCTGTCTCCAGCTTGTGCCATAGGAGCGCTGGTGCTGTAAAGCTCCACTGAACAGGTCACGTCTGTGCTGAACTGCACACACGTGTAGCTGCATGTGCAGGCTGGACCTAGGGAGGGTTACAGAAACCCTGGCACCAACAGTGGCAGAGCCAAGCCCAACAGTGCTTCAGTGCATCTAAATAAACCAACTATCTCAGGGCTTTGTCCTCGTGTGCTTTTCCAGAATTACTGGGTTTTTAAATGCTTGAACACTAAGGCCAAACCAACATCTTTGCCCCTTGCCACACTTTCACAATCCAGGCACGAGGCCAGGCTGCAAAGTGGGACTGTCCAGGGCTGTGGTTTGGTGCTGTGGTTGTGCTAAGGCTATGGATGCTGTGACCCCAAAGGCCAGGGTGGATTCTTCACCAGCACCATCCCACAGCACTGCTCTCAACCCAACCTGAGAGAACTGCTTCATCTTGGATAAACCAGTAGAAACTCCTCTCCTATGCACAGGTCTGGCTGCTAGTCTGTGAGGTCCCTGGGTCAGGTGGGTGATGGACCCTTGCAGATGTAGTGTTTAGGGACACGGTTTAGTGCTGACCTAGCAGTGTTTGTTAACAGGAGTCGATGATCTTAGAAGTTTCTTCCAACCAAAAAGATTCTGTTCTGTTATGACTCAGCTGCCCCATTAGCTTTTATGGATCAGCAGACCCCAACTACAGCTACTGTAATGATAGTCGTGAGCAAGGCCAGGTGCCAACTGTCACTATGAGGCTCTAGGAGCTCCTTCCTTTCATCCTCCTTCTTGCCACCTTCCACCTGCCAGCACCTGTCCAGCCACACAATAAGCTGAAAACACATCTATTTTTCGTGCAGGGTTACCTTCCAGCTGGATCTGAAGTCTCCCAAGATGGCTTGAGACCTGCGCACCAGGAGCTGTCACGTGCAGAGGGTTTTCTAGCAGGTACAGGATCAGTTTCAGATAAAATGTTTTTTTTTCCTTCATTCTTATCCCACTTTTTTTTTTTTGTTTGTTTGTTTTGTTTAGGGTTTTGGGTTTTTTTTTAAAGAAAAATAAGAAAGCATTTGTGTTAGCCTTCTGTACAGGCATCGAGGCACTCAGCTGAGATGCAAGAGACTACAGGTCCTGTTCCTCTCTCCATCCCAGGGAGTTCTTTCAGCTTCAGTTGAAACTATATCCAAGTGCTACAGGCATGAGAAAAAAAAAAGAAGAAAATTAAAAAGCAAAGCAAAGTAAAGAGAAGAGAGGGGAAGAGAGGGGAAGAGANGGAGAAAACTCCTCCTCAAAATTAATGGTTCAGTAGATCAGAAAGTGACACACAAATAAACCAGATCCTGTGACCTTATGGTCATTCCCAGGAATCAGTAACTGGGAAAAGCCTGAAACAGCTGCAGCAGCTGGAAGCTGAATTCCCTCAGATGCCTTCATTTAGCTCAGGGAACCTTGGAGCTGATCTCTGCAGCTACCTGTGTGCTGGGGAAGACTGGTCAACATCTTGTGGTTAAAAACAGCTATGGAGTGAATCTGGGGATAATCTTGAATGAGAACATGACCATCTCAGGTGGGAAACAACCTCTTCTTCTGGTTCATGTCCTCAAAGGTTTCTTGAAACTGTGAGACATTCTTACCGAGTGTAAATCATGTAACTTCACATAGGCCAAGAAATTGCCAGCTATAATTTAGGATACTGAATCAGTTCTAATGAGAAAAGTATTGTTCATCCAGTTCCATAAAAGCCATCATATAAACACAAACCCCTTCCCCTAACCCCCCACAATGATCTGCTTTAACATTTGCTCCGTAGGTTTTGATCACAGTGGGCAAGAAGCAGGGTTATCTTTACTGCCAAGAATGAGAAAATTCCAACTTCTTCAAATATTTGCAAAACCAGATGCCCCACTAACATTTTTTAGTTTGTGAAAACACTCTTGTTTCTTAAAAAAAACAATAACTCATTTTGCATGGAAAACACAGCAGATGTAACAAACTGCCTAAGGACAACACACTCCCTGGCCTAGCTCACAGGCAGGACGTGGTCCATGTGGAAGTGGACATGGAGCTTAGAGAGATGTGCTGAGGCTGGGGTGAATCCTGCCAAGTGCTCAGCACCCTCACCTTGCTCAAGCAGTGACCATGGGGAATATTAGAGACCAGCAATGACTGTTGGGAGAGTCTGTCCCAATGGGAGGGAGGAACATCTGAAGGACTTGAGTGCATTGAGATTTCTGCACCAGTTGAAACATTTTTAATCACCCTGGACATATTTTATTGCCCTGGCAATCGAAAGGTTATTTGCTGAAGATGAAAATGACACCATATCTGAGCACTGTTCCATCCATGGGCCTCTGCTTTGAACCATCCCCAATGTCTTTGGGTTGATGAAAAGCTCAANAAGATTCTGTTCTGTTATGACTCAGCTGCCCCACTGGCTTTTATGGATCAGCAGACCCCAACTACAGCTACTGTAATGATAGTCGTGAGCAAGGCCAGGTGCCAACTGTCACTATGAGGCTCTAGGAGCTCCTTCCTTTCATCCTCCTTCTTGCCACCTTCCACCTGCCAGCACCTGTCCAGCCACACAATAAGCTGAAAACACATCTATTTTTCGTGCAGGGTTACCTTCCAGCTGGATCTGAAGTCTCCCAAGATGGCTTGAGACCTGCGCACCAGGAGCTGTCACGTGCAGAGGGTTTTCTAGCAGGTACAGGATCAGTTTCAGATAAAATGTTTGTTTTTTTTTTCTTCATTCTTATCCCACTTTTTTTTGTTTGTTTGTTTGTTTGTTTTGTTTAGGGTTTTGGGTTTTTTTTAAAGAAAAATAAGAAAGCATTTGTGTTAGCCTTCTGTACAGGCATCGAGGCACTCAGCTGAGATGCAAGAGACTACAGGTCCTGTTCCTCTCTCCATCCCAGGGAGTTCTTTCAGCTTCAGTTGAAACTATATCCAAGTGCTACAGGCATGAGAAAAAAAAAAGAAGAAAATTAAAAAGCAAAGCAAAGTAAAGAGAAGAGAGGGGAAGAGAGGGGAAGAGAGGGGAAGAGAGGGGAAGAGAGGGGAAGAGAGGGGAAGAGAGGGGAAGAGAGGGGAAGAGAGG
>WBNM01004329.1:30098-64559 GCA_013399055.1 Ramphastos sulfuratus
GTTCAAGGCCAGGTTGGATGAGCCCTTGAGTAACCTGTACTAGTTGGAGGTGTCCCTGCCTATGGCAGGGGGTTGGAACTAAATGATCCTTGAGGTCCCTTCCAACCTTGCCATTCTATGATTCTATGATTCTTTCTGCAGGGATTTGCTTCCTTAGGACAAAACCACACAGAGCTTTTAGCTGTGGAAAGAGAAAGGAACCAAAGATGCTTTCCTTTCACCTCCAGGTAGAGAGCCACATCTCTGTGTCAAAACACTGTAACAGAACCCACCAGCTCCAAGTGCAATTACCTGGCAATCAGCAAAGTCATTAAATCTGCTCTGGGTGGGTGGGTGAGTGGAGGGACATGGTGGGAGTGGAGAGCTGAGGAGGTCAGGGGAGATCGCCTTAAGCTAAGCCCAGCAGTTCAGTTTTTAATTACCCAAAGGTAATGCTACAGGAGGTCAGCACCACAGGCTAATCAGCAGTCACCTTGTATTGGCTTCAGAGCTCTACTTCAGTTCTCAGTGGCTTGCAGTTAGGAAAACTCATCACCATCAGCACTGGCCCTGCAGAATCAAAGCACAGAGCAAAGGCTGTCTGCTTGTGATCCACACTGGGGGGGCGACTGTGGCAAGAGCATTCCTGCAGCCATAACCTTCCCCTATATGAGCTATCTGATGGGGGGTGAGGATGGAGGATGGATCAATGGGCTGAGGTTCAACAAGGCCAAGTACCAGGTCCGGCACTTGGGTCACAACAACCCCATGCAATGCTACAGGTTTGGAAGAGTGGTTGGAAAGTTGCCCAGTGGAAAAGGACCTGGGGGTTGCTGGCTGACAGCTGGCTGAAGATAGCAGTGTGTGCCCAGGTGGCCAAGAATACCAACAGCATCCTGGGCTTGTAGCAACAATAGTGGCCAATAGGACTAAGGCAGTGATTGTCTCCCTGTAGTCAGCCCTGGAGAGGCTACACCTTGAATACTAATACTGTGTTCAGTTTTGGGTCCCTCACTACAAGAAAGTCATTGAGGTGCTGAAGAAGGAGCAGAGAGGGGCAACAAAGCTGATGCAGGGACTAGAGCACAAATCAGGAAGCAGCTGAGGGAACTGGGCTTGTTCAGCCTGCAGAAAAGGAGGCTGAGGGGAGACCTTTTGGCTCTCTACAACACCCTGAAAGGAGGTTGGAGCAAGATGGGGGTTAGTCTTTCTTCCCAAGTAACAAGCAATAGGCTGATAAGAAATTGCTTTAGGTTGCAGCAGGGGAGGTTTAGGTTGGACATTAAGGAAAGCTTCTTCCCCAGAAGTGTTGTCCAGCCCTGGAACAGGCTGCTCAGGGCAGTGGTGGTGTCCCCATCCCTGGAAGGATTGAAAAGTTGTGCGGATATGGTGCAGAAGGGTATGGTTTAGTGGTGGGCTTGGCAGTTGGGTACATGGCTGGACCTGATGACCTTTAAAGTCTCTTCCAATCAAAATGAGTCTATGATTCTATGAGGGAGGTTACACACAGCCTCTTGCAAGAGACAGGCTTCAAGGAGGTGTTTTATGAGCTTTCTGCACAGCTTGGACCCTCTGAGCAGCTTTCAGGTGCACTTTCCCGTTGCTCTCTGGGTTCCATGACTGCAGGGGCGTGCACGTGGGCGTATGATGGAGGTGGCAAGTAGCAGAGGGGGCTGCTAACTTGAGAAATTCTTCCTCTGACTCACTCATTCACCAGAGCCCAAATAAAAACTTCTAGAGGTCCCAAGGGAATCCCTGGGTAATGCAAATAACAGCACAGGCAGAGAGCTGCAAGCGCTGTAGTTTCCTCTTGCAGGATGTCCACAGGTGGCCACCACCCACCTGATCTGGGCTGCTAAGTGCTGCCTAAAGCCTTCCTCCTGCCCTTCCCCGTTCACAGGCAGCTTCTGTCTTGCAGAACCATTAATTAATAAGCCTCCCATCACCAACATGGCATTTAAGGAAACACTGTCACGTAATATCTGCTTTCAATCACAAATTTGGGGAGAATAAGGCTTTATATACCTTGGGATCCCTGAAGGAATAGACTGGTGATGATGATGTTCCTTTAAGTAGCAGCAGATGTTAAGACCTAGAGGAACCATTTTTCTTCCAAAGCAGGAAGCGGTGACCAAAGAAGGAAACAGTGACCAAAAAAGATACTTTCACTAGGCAAAACCTACATTTTCTCCCAGCACATTGAGCCAACACAAGGTAAGAGCTGAGGACACAACCTCCCATCACTGAGCAAACCCAAGCTAGCTTTGTTGGACATTCCCCAGCTGCACAGCCATCACAAGAGAGCCAGCTCCTGGAGCACCATAATCCTCATTTCTGCTGAGCATCTTAGCTCCAAAACACCTTCAGCAAGGAAACAGACAAACCTTGCCTTTTCCAGGTCTTAGCAGTGCTCGCACGGACACTTCCCCAGCATTAACACACATTTTACCTCCAGGAAAATGCTTCTGTGGAGAAAAGGGTTCACAGAAATTAAATACCACGGTTCCCCATCCCAACAGAGACAGATTTCCATGGACACCTCAGCAGAAGGTTGGTTCTTATAGTCTGGACCCTGGCTTAGAGCAGCTGGGCACTTACTTGTCAGTGCTGTGGGCCTGGTTCACATTCCTTTGTAGACAAAATCAGGCTGCTTGGCACAGCAGCCTGTGGGGTCATAGAATGGTTTGGGTTGGAAAGGGTCTTAAAGATAATCTAGTCTAATTCCCCTGCCATGGGCAGGGGCACCTTCCACTAGACCAGGTTGCTCCAAGCCCCGTTCGATTAAGCCTTGAACACTTCCAGAAAGGCTGTGGATGTCCCCTCTCTGGGTTTCTTGGCTTAACAGAAGCAGGCTGTATTTTCTCTAGGACATTGGTGGAGATGTGTGTAGATCAACCTGATCATCTGAAAACTGACAAAGCAGCTCAACAGAAAGGAAACCAAACTAGAGTTATTAACTTCTAGGTTTTTTTCCCCCTAGTTATAAACAATATCTTCATCTCCTGGAGACAGAAGTAGTGAGCATGCAATCTCAGAGGAACCAGAAACAAAGCTCGCACTCTGAAGCCAAAGCTTTAGGTTCATATAAGTAACTCTGGGCTTGAATATCTGCTCCTGGAGCCCATGACATGGAGCCTGGGTTTTGCCTGCTGCTGCCTTCCCTGCTCTATAGCCCCATCATGAGGTACCCATCTGGTCCCAAATGACTTCTAACCCCTTGCAAGCAGGAGCAGGGCAGAATCTGCGTTCTCCCCCCCATCCATCACAGTGCTATAATCAAAATGGGACTTGTTTTGTTAGTTTAATTTTCGGTTGATGACTCCAAACTTACCCATCAGGGATTGGATTTCGAACCCAATTCCATCTTGGAAACCACTAATTTTCTCAGTCCCATTCTTGATGCCGTAGAGCCCTGCTTTTCCCAGACTTGGGCACAGGGAAACTGCTTATTTCCATTATCTTTAATAACAAAAGTTCAAGAACAATGCAGCAGATTTCATCCCTAGTGGCCTTCGACCCCAGATCTAGTTTCAACTCAAACACAACCCTAAAACTTGACCCTCTGTTCAGCCTCAAACCCCAAACCTTTCCATGGGCTTTGGGTGGAAAGTTACTGACCCTGTATCTGAGCCAATTTCAAAAGCATAAATAACTTTCCTGATGAAAATTTTGTAGGGGGGAAAAAAAAAAAAAAAATATATATATATATCTCCACACACCCTGGCATACACACAGAGGCACACATACCCCCTATATAGCAGAAGGGATTAAATCCTCATGTTGCAAGAATTTAATTTAAAAAAGCTAAGACATTGTAGGAATGCAAAACTATCACCTCAGCCTGGTAACCTTTGGCTTGGGCGTGCACTTCCACAGCTAACAAACGGGAATGTTTCCTTTCCAGCGCTGGGAGGACCGGTGCCACTCAGGAATGCCTGGCTTCAGCCCAGTTACAAAAGGAAACCAGCAATCCTTTACTAGTGGGGCCTCTGGAGTCAGACTCTCATCCCTCAGGCTTGTTGTAATTCCTACTTTCTTCACCAAGCCCTGTGTGCCCCGTTTCTAAATGCTAAGGTGGACCAAAGAATCACAGAATCATAGAAGTGTCAGGGCTGGAAGGGACCTCAAGGATCGTCTAGTTCCAACCCCCCCCTGCTGTGGGCAGGGACACCTCACAGTAGATCAGGTTGCTCAGAGCCCCATCCAGCCTGGCCTTGAAAATCTCCAAGGATGAGGCTTCCACCACCTCCCTGGGCAACCTGTTCCAGTGTCTCACCACCCTCACAGTAAAGAACTTCTTCCTAACATCCAGTCTGAATCACCCACTTGTAGTTTTGCTCCATCCCTCCCAGTCCTATCACTACCTGACACTCTTAAAAAAAAGTCCCTCACGAGCTTTCTTGTAGCCTCCTTCAGATACTGGAAGGCCACAATAATGTCTCCTCAGAGCCTTCTCTTCTCCAGACTGAACAGCCCCAACTCTCTCAGTCTGTCTCCAGCCCTCTGATCATCCTTGTGGCCCTTCTTTGAAAAGAAGGGTCTTTGCAAAATAATGCTGTTGTATAAATGGCGACTATTTACAGGGTCTTGCAATGACAGGACTAGGGGCAATGGGTTTAAACTGGCAGAGGGGAGATTTAGACTGGATGTTAGGAGGAAGTTGTTTACAGTGAGGGTGGTGAGACACTGGAACAGGTTGCCCAGGGAGGTTGTGGCTGCTCCTTCCCTGGAGGTGTTCAAGGCCAGGTTGGAGGAGGCCTTGAGTGACCTGTGCTAGTGGGAGGTGTCCCTGCTTATGGCAGGGGGTTGGAACTAAATGATCCTTGAGGTCCCTTCCAACCTTATCATTCTATGATTCTATGATTCACCATGGCAAGGGCACTGAGGTGCTGCAGTGTCAAGAGAAGGGCTACAGAGCTGGTGAAGGCTCTGGACAACAGCTCTGGTGAGGAGCAGCTGAGAGAACTGGAGTTGTTTAGTCTGGAGAAAGGGAAAACTTTCTCAATCTCTACAATTCCCTGAAAGGAGGTTGTAGTGAGGTAGACATTGGTCTCCTCGCCCTAGTATCAAGTGATAGAACAAGAGGAAACAGCCTCAAGTTGCACCAGGAGAGGTTTAAGTTGGATATTAGCAGCAATTTCTTTACTGAAAGAGTGGTCAGGGATCAGAACAAGCTGCCCAGATAGAGACAGTGAAGTCCCTATCTCTGGAGGTGTAAAAAAATACCCAGACTTGGCACTTCAGGACATGAGTTAATGGCCATGCTGGTGTTAGGTTCATGTTTGGACTCACTGATCTTAAGAGTCTTTTCCACCTGAAGCAATTCTGTGATATTTACCTGCTGGAAATCCAGACTATTGCTATTTTTTTTCCTTCTGGAGAGTGAGACATGATTTGTAGCTCTAAGCTGAGCTCTGGAGTGTTACAAGGAGAACCATGCCTGCTGCTGTCATCCCACTGGAGTGAATGCCATCAGGAAGAACAAACTGGTGTTTCCAGGCAAGTCTATTCTAACGGGAGAGAAATGGTCTTCAGAAACTCTTCAGTACTTGCACAGGGGCAGGAGTAAGTTCATTTCACACCAAGGTTGAATGTTTAACAGGACCCTGTGCATTAGCAGAATTCCTGGCACGTTCAAGCTTCATTTAAAAGGTGGATGGAAAACTCTCTGCCTCTTGGGCTGATCTCAAGTTAATCATGACAACCAAGGGACTGACCTACAGGAAACAATCCTCTAGGTACTGACGTTACCCAAATAAAGCTCACAGTTTCTGTAGTTTATTGGCTGTGTTTTTCCCCCCAGCAGGCTTAATTTATGGTAATTACTAGGAACTGTGGATTAAATTAATAAAAAGGAAATTATTAAGGTTTCCTGACCTGGAGGCCAAAGGTAAGTAAAGAGAAGCAAACTGGTTCAGATGGGAACACTTCTCTGTGGCTTTTTGGGAAAGTGGAGGTCTTTCAGTGTAGCAAGAGGGAGAACAGGTTTTTGGAAAGGAGCTGTCTCTCTTTGGATGCTGGAGAGGATCATCACATGCAGCAGCCTGGGGAGCCCTGAGCCATGGTGGCACGGCAGTTCCCTGGCAGAGGGGTGAGCTCCTACCACCTTCTTGTCTGAGCTACAGATGGTGTATGCAACATTGAGGCAGTCTTCATGTCTACTGGATGGGAAGAGACTACAGACAGAATACAGAGCAGATATCCAGCTTATTTCTAACTACACCACAGTCCAGAGTCCTGCTCTAAATCCAGTTCCACCAGCTGACCAGAAGAAGTAACTCTCTCCTGCCCGGATTGAAGCACATTTATTACTGCTTCTGTATCTAATGTGTATCTCACACTTCAAATTAGCATTTTGAATACTCTATGGTGCTGCCCAGTCAGACCAGCAGTATTTGGCAGATCTGGCCTTGCAATCTCTGGCTGTAAATATTAATCATGTCCATCAATGGCAGAGCTAGGGCAGATGGAATGGCTACTGATAGATCAGTGCAGAAACAAAGCCACCAAGTCTTGCTCTTAGTAGTGATCCTTGAGCTCATCACCCTTTGCACCTGCCAGGTGCACCCTCCATGTACCTGGTTTCTGCAACAATTCAGTTTTGTTTGCTTTGGTGTCTTTTCCATACCCAGCATGAAGTCTGTTAATGGCCACACCTGAAATTCATCTCATCCTCTGCAAGCCAACTTTGGGCTCTGCTAAGAGCATCATCCGATATATCCCACACCTTACAAAGTTTCATAGTTTTTAATACCACATATATCATGGAATCACAAAATGTTAGGGGATGGAAGGGGCCTCCAGAACTCATTGAGTCCAACCCCCCTGCCAAAGCCGGATCACCTAGGGCAGGTCACACAGAACACATCCAGGCAGCTTTTGAAAGTCTCCAGAGAAGGGAAGAAAAAAAAAATAGTCTGGATGGGCTTTTGATACGAGGTTCAAAAGAACATCTGAAATCACTTCCCTCCTTACACAGGTGAAGTAAATGCAGCACACACCTGAACTTGTATTTAAGAAAGAGCTTCTACAAGCTTGAATAATTCTGAGAACAGCAGCGGAAACCTCCTGGAAGCAGTTCTGGCAAGGCAGGCATGAAGCAGCATAACCAACATTGACAGTAGCCAATTGTTACAGTGAAAAGAAGCCTGCCAGATTAGATGTCACTGGGGAGGGATATCAGCCTCTGATCTAGGTAAGGACGGGACACAGGGGTACCTGGAGCCTTGTCAAACTCAATGCTCTTATGTAGTAGGTTGAATAACAGAACAATGTTTACATTCGCCCTTGTGCCCTGAGCAGTCTGGAAGCTGCACACCTGAAAAGCATGAATGACGCCTAAAGCAGTGCCGGTGTCGGCTCTTCATCACCAAAGCCTCCACTGTTCCTTACCAGCATTGAAACAAGTAAACAGGAAGATGAAAAAAAAACCAAACCCAAACTAACACCAGGTTACTGCTGCTTCTGACCCTGGGCATCCAGTAAAGGCAATACAGATGATGGAAATTTCAGTAGCCAGCTCAGTCAGCATAGCAACTTGGACACAACCATTCTGCTGAGAACCTGATGAATTCTAGCCAAGAGAGAGTTTTTCCTCATTTCTTCCAGATTAAGATGCTGAAACCTAATATTGAAAGTTCTCTAAATGTATAAATGAAACAACACCCCTAGCAATGGGCAGGTAGCAATGGCAACCCCCACAAATTAAAGCATGTAGGAAACAACCTGTGTGTGCTGCAAAGCAATAAACGCTGCCCCAGAAAGCAGCGTAACAAACACACCAGAAATACTCTGTGGATGTAGTAAAACCTTCCAAATTTCCATCAAGAGGATAAGAGGCCATGATTGTATTGGTCCCTCGACGCCATGAAAGAGGCAACTCTTGTTGTCAATACAGGCTAGAAGATGGTGAGATTGAGAGCAGCCCTGCAGTAGAAGGACTTGCAGGTACTGGTGGATGAGAAGCTGGATATGAGCTGCCAATGTGCATCTGCAGCCCAGAAGGCAAATGGCATCCTGGGCTGCACCAAAAGAAGTACGGACAGGAGGTCGAGAGAGGTGATGCTGCCACTCTGCTCTGGTGAGACCTCACCTGGAGTAGTGTCCAGCTCTGGAGCCCTCAACACATGAAGGGCATGGACCTGTTGGGCTGGGTCCAGAGAAGGGCCACAAAGATGATTGGAGGGCTGGAGCACCTCTCCTATGAAGACAGGCTGAGAGAGTTGGGGTTGTTCAGCCTAGAGGAGTCTCTGGGGAGAGCTTATGGTGGCATTTTGATATTTGAAGGAGACCTACAGGAAGGCTGGGGAGGGACTGCTTAGAAGGGCTGTGGTGCCAGGATGAAGGGTAATGGTTTAAAACTGGAGCAGGGGAGATTTAGGTTGGACATAAGGAGGAAGTTCTTTACAATGAAGGTAGAGAAACACTGGAAGAGGCTGCCTAGAGTTGTGGTGGAGGCCCCATCCCTGGAGACATTCAAGCTCAAACTTGATGGGGCCTTGAGCAATCTGATCTAGTTGGAGATGTTCTGGCTTGCTGCAGGGGGATTGGACAAGATGACCTTCAAGGATCCCTTCCCAACCCAATGCATTCCATGATTCTTACAGCTGCCCTACACACAAAGCATACCACCTTCTTCTGTACTCATAGCTGTGATCCTCACAGAGCAGATGCCTAGGATGCATGCAGCCTTGTGGCAAGAGCAATGCCCTGGGGGTCACACTAGTCCCTACAGGGGAATAACAAAATGCCAGGCTTAACGAAACCAAACAAACAAAAGAGCAAAACACAGACAAAACCCTCACCTAAAGAAAGAGGAGGTCCTAGGAACTCATGAGCTAAAAGGAGAAAGGAGATTTTTTTTTTTCCTCTAGGAACTGATTTCACATTCCTATGTCTGTTGCAGACACTCTTGAAGTGCTGCACCTGCAAGCTTATTTGATGCAATCTAACAAGGTCTCCTCCAACCCTGGTCATTACAGGACTGGTTTGGTTCTTTGCCCTGATTACCAACAAGATTGTGACAAATGCCATAGTATGGACGCCTGAGGCACTCCAGCAGCTATGGAACAGCCACAGTTTTCCGTCATTATCAACTCAAGGTGCTGGCTTCACAGTGTAAAACTCAAATTTCCTATTGCCAACGTGGATCCCAACACACTTGAAAAGCCAGATTGGTAGTTTTAAAGCTCAGCTTCAGCAGCCTCTTCTAAACTCATGTGCTCTCCAGAACACTGAGCTTGAATTGGACCATTTCATCTGGTCCCAGGCTTAAATGATTGTCAGTCCATCAAACGCTTCTTTGAAAACTGATTTCTTGCAGATGACCATGATTGCTCTAACCCAGTATTTAAAAACATTTTAATATTTGCAAAGAACTTTCCTTTCCTCTTATATCAACCACATGTTTGAGAAAGGGCTTGGGGTTTACCACGGCTTGGTGAGAAAAATAGCAAAGAGGAGAAAGGATAATGGGGTGATAATGACTGGAAATAGATGGGTTGAATTGGGGACCTATTTAAATACAAGAAGACAATTTGGGACTTGGTGGTAGGCAAAAGCACAGGGAAATGTTTGTGGCTCAAGCGTGCACTTGAATACACAAAGATGTTTTGTGGCAAACTGTTTTTCTTTTAGAGCAGACGAACTGACCAAGCTGACAGCTGCTGAAGCTGTGGCAGCTACCCCAGTGCAAGCAGCTGGGCTGTGCCTGCTTGAGAATTGCTCAGGAGTGATCTCTCATTGCTCTAGGATGGCACCGGTTTGCAACCGCCATGCTGAGCCCCACCACACTGCAGACCACAGCCAGGAACAAAACTCCTCCTTTGTTTTTTACCTCCAAACTTCTCCTTCTGACCTATTCCTAAGGGACATCTTCACCTGGCAGTAATTAGCAAAAGAGCCAACATGGATCTGCACTTCAACCACAAGCTTCACTACAATGGAATAATTTTAATTGTTGGACTACATGATTCAGTTAGACTAGATGATTGTTGTAGGTCCCTTCCAACTCAAATATTCTAGCTAAACTAAGAGCATTCTACCCTACCCTATCCCTAATTCTAACCCATCCCTTCATAATGAAAGGAACCGCAGAGGAACGAGGTCTGGTTCCACTTCTCTTAGCTTAGTTGCATGTTGGAAGGCTCAGGGGTTTCTGTGGTTTTATGGTGCTAGCATTTTAAGGAGTTTGGTGACTGGTGACAACACTTCAACCTCAGCCTAGTCACTGCCAGGCTTCCACAAATCCAATTATTTTGCTAAACAGTCTGTCACTTGCTCTACCAGAGGCAGGGAAGTCAGGCTGAATTTTGCCATTAGAAACTAGAAAATGTTTTACAAACTCAAATTGCCTGAAATTGAATTGTGACTTCAGGGCTGCTGATTCCTGCACCCTTACAAGTCTCATTTTGAAGAGGATTCACTTTGAGTAGGGTCTCATTAAGACCTGCTCCAGTAAATCTCTATGAAAATTGAGGCACATTAAAATATAAAAATAAAAACATTTTTAGAATGTGGTGCCTGAAGAGCACATAAAGATGTAGAAGACACACAGAGAGCCACTACACAAGGCCCTGATGGCTCCCACATTCATTCCTAATTTTACTTGTTCTTTATCTCCTTGGTGTGACCCAAAAAAGACACAGAACAGTAAACAAGCTGAGAATACAGAAAGGCTTACAAATGGAATGCCCTTCCATTAAGCAACTGGGCTGATTTTTAGTGTGTAAAAGATGAAGCAGATCAAAATGAGGCTGCATTTGGAATATTGTGTCCAATTCTGGGCCACTCAGTTCAAGAAAGACAGGGAGCTGCTTGAAAGAGTCCAGCACAGGGGCACGAAAATGATGGAGTGGAATATCTTCCTTACAAGGAGAGACTGAGGGAGCTGGGGCTCTGCTACTTGGAGAAGAGGAGACTTAGATGTGACCTCATCAATGTTTATAAATATATAAAGAGTGAGTGCCAGGAGGATGGAGCCAGGCTGAGCTTGGTGATGCCTGATGACAGGACAAGGGGCAATAGGTGGAAGCTGAGGCATAGGAAATTCCATGTAAACATGGGGAGGAATTTTTTCACTGTGAGGGTGACAGAACACTGGAACAGGCTGCCCAGGGGGGTTGTGGAGTCTCCCTCTTTGGAGATATTCAAGACCCACCTGTATGCATTCCTGTGTGATCTGCTCTAGGTGATCCTGGGGTCAGTCTCTTCTCCCAGGCAACCAGCAACAGAACAAGGGGACACAGTCTCAAGTTGTGCCAGGGGAGGTCTAGGCTGCACGTTAGGAGGAAGTTCTTTACAGAGAGAGTGATTGGCATTAGAATGGGCTGCCCAGGGAGGTGGTGGAATTGCCATCCCTGGAGGTGTTCAATAAAAGGCTGGATGAGGCACTTAGTGCCATGGTCTGGTTGGTTGGATAGGGCTGGGTGATAGATTGGACTGGATGAGCTTGGAGGTCTCTTCCAACCTGGTTGATTCTATGATTCTATGCTCTGGCAGGGGGTTTGGACTGGATGAGCTTTTGAGGTCCCTTCCAGCCCCTGACATTCTGTGATCCTGTGAACAAAATGCTCACCTCTGCATCTCTGTTTCTGACAAACCCTAGATTGCCTTTGTCACTTCAGCACATGAGCAGCAGGCCAAATGAAACACACATTTACAACTATAATGAGGATTAGTTTTGCACTAAAAAAGCTGAAACCCAGTCAAAATGAGATGGTGAGGTGGGTATTTGCCAACAGCATTAAATGAGAAATATCAGAGTATGAGGTTTCTGGAATGAATAGAAAATGTATTGTTTAGAGACCTTTTTGGCCAAGTATCGACATATGCCAATACTTAAGACTTCTTGTTCTTATTTACTTACCCTCACAGTAAAACAATTGTTGTTTTGTGCCAACAGCCTGACAGGCTGGTCCTGTACCTAAAGAAACACAGAATGGAGATTACTTCTCTTGTATCAGCTTCAAACTATTTCTCAAGGAAAAAGGGAAAAAAAAAAAAAAAAAAAAAAAAAAAAAAAAAAGTAATTGAATCCAGAGGAGAGGAAATAAGTGAAGGAGGTAATCAATTTTAATATCAAATAGCATCCATACACATTAAGAAAAGACACAACAGACTAAAAAAGATAGTTCTTTCCCATCACATGAGACCAGGCAGCATTTGGAGCTTCATCCAGCCTTGGGCAGAGGTTATCAGTGAGTGAAACCTCAACACCAGCAATGATTGATCTTATAGAATCATAGACTGGTTTGGGTTGGAAGGGACCTGTAAAGGTCATCTAGCACAATCCCTCTGTGGTCAGCAGGGATATCTCTGACTCAATCAGAGCCCCAGACAATCTGACCTNAGATCATTCCCTAAACTTCCTTATGGGGAAGATGGGAAGCAAAGAGCCCATGAATCCCAGCTGCCAAGTTCCCAGCTTATTCTGGAGTACCTGGCCCTGGTCTGAATGAGAAAGCAAACTGTGAANCTACCTGGGCCATCACCATCATTGTAAAAAGTTTTTGCTTTCTATCTATTCTGAATCTACCCCTGATTGAACAACCCCTACTCTCTCAGCCTGTCCTCACAGCAGAGAGCTTCCAACCCTCACATCACTGTTGTGGCCTCCTCTGGCCCCACTCCAACAGGTCCATATCTCTTCTGTGCTGAGGACTCCTGAGCTAGCCACAGCACTGCAGGTGGCATCTCAGCAGAGCAGAGAGGCAGAATACCCTCTTTCCACCTGCTGGTCACATCTTCTCCCAGTACCCTTTGCCATCAGGAGCCCACAGTGGTGATGTAACCACCATCATTCCTACCACAAAATCCAAGCAAAGTGAGGAAATGTTCTCAAAACCAGAGAACTTGAAACATATTGGAAGCTGAAACATTCAGGCTCTTTCCTGTTCTAACCACTTCTCTCCACGGTATCACCTGTTGCCAGGCCACCCTTGTGTTCAAGATGAGCTCTCTCCTTGCAGTATTTCACATCTAGGAGTGTGCCTTTGTCCTCATGCTATAATGCTACAGCTGGAAGAGATAGAGACCCAAGCCAGAGCTCAGCTGATTTAAAAACAGGTATTGCTAGTACAGATATCAGGAAAGGCTTCACATTGTGGAATGATTTTCCCCAATCCTCTTTACTACAACCTTGTCCAAGACAGACTTACTCAGCTGGTGTTCAGGTGGCCCTTGCAAGGCTGTGACATGATGTGGGGTGGATGGGGGTGACCTCATACATGGTACAGAAGAATTCTGTGATTTACACTGGGAAAAGGTTCATCTCTTCTTACAGATAGGGGAAAACAGAGATCTTTCATTTGGTTGTGTTGGGTCCAGTCTAGCACTCAGAAACGCTCTTTGAATTATTGAACAAATAAATAAATAAAAATGACATATTTCTCTAACTTGTAGTAAAACTGAACCCATTCATGTTTTCAGTCAAACAGCAGCAATGGGTCCTGTGGGAATGTGTGTAGAAAAAGCATCATTAATTAGTAATTAACCTGCTCTCAAGATCGGTTTGTAAATTCTCTGGTGAAACAACTTCAGGCAGAAAACAATTTGTCAATGATCAAAGTGCTCCATGAAAATGTCAGCATGGACAAGGGGCCAAGGGACAACAGGCAGAGTCCCAGTAGAGCCCAGCCTGCCACGGGAATCTTAGTCCTGCCTGCAGTCTCACCAGATCACACAGGANCAATGAGCACTTAGGACCTTCTTCTCTCCATGAAAGGTAACATTGGCACTATGTGCCCTGTATATTAAATCATCACAATGCCTGTAAGTCCTGGATCTTTGTTGGTCTTATGAGTTGAGGAAACCCTATCTGATGCCAGGAGGATCAACTCTATAACCTGCAACACCTGGATTCTGAAGGCAGGGAGGATATATGAGGTCCTGAAGCAATATCTCAGAGCCTTGACAGTTATCTCATCTGTAGTTAGACTGTGGTCTTATAGCCCAGTCCATTGTCCTCTGAAAGAGGATGATCTCACACCAGCAGGCTCCCACCTCCTCCTCAGAGGACACAGCAAGGCAGGAAATAGGATTTTATCTCTATTTGATCACTTACAGCAACAGGAAAGATGAAAAATTTGTGTCCTGTCACATAAACCACCAGAGGACAGTTTCAGCAAAATCTGTAAGATACACAAGTAATCACCAATCAAATGTTTGAGATTGAGGAAAGAAAGATTTGCATCTAAGAATATGCATCCCTGATGAAACAGACAGTCTGTGTAGGGCTGTGAAGTCTGATGTCATGCCTGGATATCATCACCATGAGTAGCTGCCTACAGGAGTCTGCACCTCTTGGACTGCAAGGTCTGAAAGCTTATGTCTGGAGTCAGTCTCTTACATCTAAAGTCTGTGTCAATAAGACAGAGAGAGGAAGGAAAGGAAGGAAAGGAAGGAAAGGAAGGAAAGGAAGGAAAGGAAGGAAAGGAAGGAAAGGAAGGAAAGGAAGGAAAGGAAGGAAAGGAAGGAAAGGAAGGAAAGGAAGGAAAGGAAGGAAAGGAAGGAAAGCCAATGGCATCCTAGGCTAGCCCTATCACACATATCCTCACCCCTTTAGCACCAAGCCACTTGGAGGGGACACCTTTTACTGCACAAAACCTCTTGGAAGGGACAGAGCAGACACAGAAAGCCAGCCCTGTGCTCCCAGGAGGTCCTCTGCACTAGGAGCCTGAGTGCACTCCCCATCTCACCTTGACAGTGCCTGTGGCAGGTAGAAACACAAGCAGAAGAGAATGTATCTCTCAGTTGGTGACATGCTAAAAGGATGATTTAGCTTTACAGATCCTGGTAGCTGGGTACAGAGCCTTAAAGTCTGTCTCACACAATGCCTACAGCATCCCCACATGAACACAATGTGTCTGTAGGGTTCTATGTGCTCACCTCCTCCCTCACATGAGCTCTTCTGCCAACCCTTGAAAATAAAGAAATAAAGATATGGATCGCTTACCACCCATGCTCTGGACTACTACACTGCAAATGGTTTTGCTCTGGGAACATGAAGCAACATATGTTAGCATTAACTTTTCTGCCTTTTTTATATAGCTATAAACAGATCCATTGACTCCCCCTCCTTTTTAATTTTGCAAAAATAAATGCTTTCCTGGACAGTCAGAGCTCATTACTGAGACAGAGCACAGCTCCCCTGCTCCTGCCCACGAGAATCACAGAATCATTTGGGTTGGAAAAGACCTTTCAGATCATCAAGTCCAACTGTTGTTAACCCAGCACTGCCAAGTCCCCCACTAAACCATAGCCCTCTGCACCACATCCATGGGGCTTTTAAATCCCTCTAGGAATGGGGGCACCACCACTGCCCTGAGCAGCTTGTTCCAGGGCTGGACAACCCTTTCAGCAAAGAAATGTTTATTCCTGTCCAGCCTAAACCTTCCCTGGTGCAACTTGAGGCCATTTCCTCTTACCCTTCATTTCTACTTGGGAGAACAGACCAACCCCCACCTGGCTCCAGCCTCCTTTCATGGTGTTGTAGAGAGCCAGGTCTTCCTTCAGCCTCCTTTTCTGCAGACCAAACAAACCCAGTTCCTTCAGCTGCTCCTCACAAGTCTTGTGCTCTAGACCCTACACCAGTTTTGTTGCCCTTCTCCAGACACACTCTAGCACTTCAGTGTCCTTCTGGGTAGCTCACAGTTACCTGAGAGGTGAGCAGGGTAGAGAAACACAGTGCCCAAAGAGGCCAGCTGAAGCAACCACAGCTCTGCAGCATCTCATGCGAGCAGCCCCAGATTAATCTAAAATGGGTTTCATCAGGGAACTGAAGCAGTGTTTGCATTCTGCAGGCCCATGCACAACTGTAAAAGCAACAGGGATAAGCAGTGAGAGGGTCACCCAGGGTAAGCAGGTTTCAATTGTGAGTTGGAGCTTTTTTTGTGTGGAGAGGTTTTGTAGTTGTTTGGGATTTGGGGGCTTTTTAACTCTTTCCTTCAAAATCCTTATGAAAATGACAAATGATATCATGGTGAAAGGAAGGCAGGGTGCTGCTGACCCCAAGACCCCTCCCAGGCAGGAATCAGCTCTGGGACACCCAGTCCTGAAACAAGTACCTTTGTCCTCCAAGAGCCACTGTCCTCCCACACACTTGCATTCCTCACTTGGCTTTTGCTGTGGCAGCCTCCAGAAGATCCCAGCTAATCTTGTTTCATTCACATTGGGTCAGAGCAGAAGTTTCCCAAGAGCATCATTGCCTGGAAACCCCACTATTCCTGCAGCTGGCTCTGCAGGAGGGGTTTTCACACATCCTCTGGTTTTTGCAGCAGGGGACGAGGACATGGGGCAGGAGGAGGCACTTACTCAGTATCTCATCCTGCTCAATTAGCTGAGTGAGCCTGGAGGGAAGCTCACCATCTGCACATGAGTCACCTCAGGACCCGGGCAGTTTACTCTATATATTAGTCAACAGAAACAAACACCACAACCCCCTAGACATTTAAAACCTTTTAAATTAATTATTCCTCCCTCCTCCCTAAATTATAATTTTCTGGATATTAAAAAAAAAAAAAATTAATAGGGGAGGCTATAAACACAAAGATAAATTACTACATCTAAATATTGGTACTCAACAGTTACTAATGCCTCTCAGGGGGGTGCTTTTACTTTATTAAGACAGGAAAAAAAAATATTTAACAGATTTTCTTTGTCCCTCTTGCTCACCATAGAGGGGAGAGGGGTTTGAAAAGATTTCTTGTGATTGCCACCGAGTGCTTTCTGGCTGATGACTTTTGACAACATTATTAAATCAAGGGAAACATTGATTTCCAAGAGGAGACATTGTAAAGTCATGAGAAATAAAAGCTTATGCTTTCATTCCAGAAATTGAAGAGGCAATAAATGCACTGAAGACACCAAGACAGACACTGTACCACCCACCAGTTTGCCTTTCAAAGCTTCCAAGCTGACTGGCAGACAGAGCTGTGATGAGAAAACTGCAAAAGTTTTGGAGCTTGAGTTTGGATGAGGAACACAATGTGTGTGAGCACCCCCTGGGCTCATCCGGACTGCACCAGCTTCTGGGACCGAGCTCTGGGGTTGCAAGATTTACAAGGCCATGCTGAGGTATCACATACTCACAGCTTCTCCTTGGCTTAAAACCATGCTCCAAGAGCACCACATTCCAACACTGCCCTGCTATGCCTGTGGATTATCAGCCTGCAGGTTTGGATGAGTGAGAAAATGAAGAGCGACAGGAGAATGCCCCTGATCAAACCTTCCCTGAACTGAAGCAGCAGTGTGGGTTTGTGCCAGCTGCAGTTACGCCTTGCAGAGTTCGACCTCTCAATGCTAACAACAATAAAACAGTCCCTCAAAAGTGCAAATCAGGAACTGAGGATGTTCTCAGGAACTGAAAAGATCGAGATTGCATTAGTGAAGCTGAAACACCACTGCCAATCCTGCGAAACTGTTTCTGTGCCATGGATGGACTGTAGCCACTCTCCTGGGTCCACCTAATGGGTGGGATCCCAACTGAGATGCAAGACACCCCCTGCCCAAGCATCCTCTCCACTAAGCATCCCCTTCTCCTTGTGTGCTTAGCATCCTTCTGCCCCAAAAGCACAGCTCTGTGCATGCCTACACTTTGAACCAGCTTGAAGAATTGCTCTCATTTCAAAATAACCCCATAAAAACATCCCATTTTATGAGTGACCTCCATGGTTTTGTGTTTTAACGCCAGATCATGCCCCTGGTCATGGCCACAATGCTGTGCACAACTGTGGAATGGAGGCTGCAGCTTGGGAGCAGAAGCAGACAAAGAGGAGGTGGAGACATCAGCGTGACAAATTGAAACTACCACCAAACTCGACTAGAATCAGTCAGCTAAGATGGAGAGGAACAGAAGCCCTGTGAGGGAGAGGACACCCTAGATGGGGACACTGATGAAGCCCAAAGCTCCATAAGCACAGAGAATGAGGACCCTCTGGGAGAGCAAGTGAGCTCCCACATCAGGGCTTGGAGGCTGCTCACCCATAGAAACTCATCCATGGAGCACCAAAGCTGTTACCTCCTCCTGTATGAATCAGGGAAGGGAAAGGGATGAGTTTGTTTCAAAGCAGGGATGTTTTGTACCTGTCTCAGAGGTTAGCTGCCTTTTCATGAGTTTGCCTGGCCCAAAAAAACCACAGCCCTTGCTGGGACAGAAAAACATACCTAGAGAAGCAGTGGAGCTGAGAGTGAAGCTCCTTTTGCTCGATTACAAGCAGAGCCACAGCCCCAAGCTGCCCTGCCTCTTGCACCAGCCCATGGTGTGCCGAGTGGTCTCCAAGCAAACACAAGGGGATGTGGTTCCCACCCAAAACAGCTTCCAAGCTCCAGCTGGGCAGAGTGCAAGGAAGCACAAGCCATGTACACAGTTATATTAACCATGCAGTTGTAGACACATTCAAATAACAGAGCCCAGAACTGCTCCCAGGTTACTCATCTTGCGTGGCAAGCCAGCCCTCATGGTTTCCATGGGCATGGGGAGAGGTGGGTGTCTGTCTTGGTTTCTCAACAGTGCTGCATGCTGGTGTGTAATAAATAAAGATGAAATGGAAATAATCCAACCCGTTCCTCTTTGAGCAGAGTTCAAGGAAAATATTGCAGCTAGAGACTATAAGCAGACCCAATAAATTTGTTCCCCCCACCCCATTCCCCTTTTGTTATTAGGGTGTGACTAAGACTCTGCAGCATCAGCTTTAGGTCTTAATTAGAGATTCTTGTTGTGAGCTCCAGGGATGTTTTTAAACTCCTGTTAAAAATACCAAAGGAAGCTGCAGGATGCACACAGACACCACACAAACCTGTGAACCGGGGTGGCTGGAACACCTAATCATGGTCCTGGGATTTCTCCTTTATTTTTAGCCTCAGATTCCTCTGGTGGTGTATTCTCTCCTGTGGATATGGTACCAAGTGAAGGCAGAGGGGTTTAATACACCACATCCAGCTGCTCTCAGATATTTCTATCCAAAGAACTGCTTGGCTTTGAGTTAAAAAAAACCCAAAACCCCAACAAACTGAGAAAGTGGGGCTGCATTATAAGGAAAAGCTTATTGCCTGGGCTGCCTGCTTCTGCTGCTTAAGACATTGTTGTCTGAGCGTGCTTTCCACCCAGCACTCGCTTCAGCCCACTGAACTTGACCTATCCACCCATCATAAATTAAATTCTTTGATCTCATCTGTAACAACACAGAACCCTAATAACAATAGATCAAACCACAGCAGGAACAATATGCTTATTCTTTACCAACTGAATTTTAATTAATAAACAGCACAGGGGAAGAGTCCACCTTTTGCAGAACATAAAAAAAAAAAAAGGGGAGGGAGGGGGGAAGGAAAAAAGTATTTAGTAGTTGAAAGAAATGGCTGATAAAGAGCAGAGGCATCTTTTGGAGCCCTACATTGTTGTTCTGTTCATCTGAAAAACCACACCATCCCCACACCATTAAAAGCAGGATGAATTTCACATTGTAAGAAATCACAGTGAAAGCAAACATCAAAAGGAGCAGGGGAGGAGGACGCAGATCAGGTGGAGAGGAACAGCATGATGCCTTTTATCAGCTGGCCATACAGAAACATCTCAACCACTACCTGCCTGCATCCTTGTTTGGGCTGTGGTTTGGACAGTAAGCTGGCTATGGCTGAGTCAGGCTCTCACACCTCACAGGGGTGTTCAGTGTTGGCAGAGCAGCTGGGAAAAGCCACATGGCTCCCATTGTCCTGTTTATCGTCATTTGTGCAGGGTGGATTTATTATTGCAGAGATCTCCCTGCGTTCCCCTTTGCACCACATAGCTTCAGTCATCAGTTCCAGGTGAGCTTCCCTGCTGCTTGACACTGTGGCTGCTTCCAGGCAAGCAGAAATGCTTCCAATGAAGTATTCCCATCAGCAGTGGCAGGGATTTTCTATGGCTGTGCATCTCGGGTCACTTTACCATAGAATCATAGGATTGATTAGGTTGGAAAAGACCTTTAAGATCATGGAGTCCAATTGTAAACTCAGCACTGCCAAGTCCACCTCTAAGCCACGTCCCTCAGCACCACATTTAACTCCATTCTCCTCTACTCTGGTTTTTCACCCAGTGAGGAGCACACCAACCCAAGCCCAAAGCAGCTGGTTTCTCCAAGAGAACACTGTGGGAAACTGTGCCAAAAGTATTATGCCAGTGCACAAGCAAATTCTAAGTAAAATTTCTTTTGCTGGAGCACCCACATCATCTTCCTCCCTGGTGTTTCAGTGCAGTGACAGCTCCACTGCTGCCTAAGTGGGAAGCTAACAGACACCTCTCACCTCTCCCTAGCCCACTGCTTTCACAGAGCTGGCAGGGATTTTCAGAGTCACAGACTGGTTTGGGCTGGAAGGCACCTTTCAAAGCCATCTGGTCCAACCTCCCTGCAGTCAGCAGAGACTTCTGGAACTAGATCAGAGTTGGTCAGAGCACCAGACAACCTGACCTGCAATGATTCTAACTACCACCTTTCTGAGCAACCTGAGCCAATATCTTGCCACCCTCAGTGTATAGAATTTCTTCCTTCTCTCTGGTTTGTATCTCCCTCTTTCAGTTTAAATCCATCACCTTTTGTCCTGTCGCAACAGGCCCTGATTAAAATGTCTGTCCCCATCTTTCTCATCAGCCCATCTAAGTATTGGAAGGGCACAAGATGGTCTTTCTGAAGCCCTCTCTTCTCCAGGCTGAACAACTCCAACTCTCTCAGGTTGTCCTCACAGCAGAGGTTTTTCAGACTACAAGATGCAAAGGGTATCACTGGGGGAAAGACACAACCCAATGAAGACAGGGGCTCAGGTCAGGCTTGTTTCCTGCAGAACACAGGCTAAGCCCCCCAAAAAAGCTTGCTGGAACCTGCCTGACACAGGAAGAAGAGAAGCCAAAACCAGCTCAAACCATTTATGTGGTATTCCCATGCCCCAAACAAGCAAACCCAGCCCACTGAACACCATGAGCCCACGGACAGGGATACTTCACTGCACCTCCTGCAGCACTAAACTCCTTGAGTTTAACTGCAGCAATCCTGCCAGCAATGTCCTCACTGGGGCTTAGAAAATGCCACCACACTCCACACATTCTTGACCAGATTTGATGTTAGAGCAACTACCTGTGAGCCAAAGTGCTGGGACTGCATCAGCTGGAAAGAGACAGCTGCTACCTCAACAAATGGTAACAATCCTTCAGAAGGCAACTTGCAGGCAGTAAATAAATAAGCCAACTGCAAACCCTTTTTGTCTAGCTGGATGTTAGTGTCCTTGAGCTCTTTTACCAACTGGTTGTACCAAAAACCCCATAAACCCATAGAATCACAGACTGGTTTGGGTTGGAAGGCACCTTTCAAGGACATCTAATCCAAACTTCCTGCAGTGAGCAGGAGCACTTTCAACTAGAGGTTGGTCAGAGCCCCAAAAAACCTGACCTGGCAGATGCCAGGATGAGGCATCTGCCACCTCTCTGGGCAACCTTCTCCTGTGCCTCATCACCCACATTGTAAAAAAACACCTTCCATCTAGTCTAAACATCCCCTCTTCATAGAATCCATGCTCTGATTCCCAGGAATATGTAGCCCCTCTACAGGGCAAGGTTGCAGGAAAAGCAAAGACAAAAATCTGGATTTCAGCTAAAAAATTAGGATGTGTTTCACAGGAAAAATTAAATAAGCAAATTGGAATTCAGTCTGGACAGCAAGGCAAACACTGGGGCTTTTACCAAGTGTCAAGTAACCCTTACTGACTACAAGTGGACAAGCTGGCCTCATTTGTATCCCTCGGTTGCCAATTTCCAGGGCTGGAGACACAAAGTTCGATCTCTGCAGGTCCTCCCCTCTGCTATCAGTACTGTGGGACAAGAACCAACACCCAGGCAGGCTCCAGGTGCAGTTCCCAAACCTGAAACAATTAGATTCCCTTTCTATGTCTTAAATGCCCCTCTTGAAAAGCTCTTTCATTTTCACAAGACAGATCATACACAGACCAATGACAGATTTCACTGAGGACAAAGACAACCAAGAGTACAACCATGGCTATTTCTTTAGATGACTTATTCCCTTAGAAGTTAAAAAATAAACACAGAGATTTTTTTTCCCATTGAAATCTCTGTGAGCACTAACACAGGATGAAATCCTGCCCACACTGAATCAAATAACTGGCAAACAAGTCCAAGTTTGTGTGGCACAGTTACCTACACGTAAGCCTTAGGACAAAGAGAAAGCAGAAACCCCTTTGTGCAGCCACAACACCCAGGAATAACATGAAACCAAACCCAGCAGAACCCACCCAGAGCACAGGCAGGACACAGCCTCCAGTTTCCTGACAACTGAAAGGAAAGAAAGGGGAAATCCACCACCTTATGGATTTTAAACCCACAGTCACAATTTATGCCCATTAATTACTGCTCCAGCTATAGCTGCTGGGCAGGTCTGAGAGCCAGAGGCAGACATCTGGAAGGAGACAGACTCACTTCTGTCACCGCCGCAGATGGTGCTGAGGCCACGCAGCAGAAGTCAGTTTTGTTCTTCAGTGGAATAACAGTTTTGCCACCTACCACTGCTCGCTGCCTTGTCAAAGCCTTGCATATTGTGTGTGGTCCTGAGTTGGGTCATGCAACCAGCCAAAGCTCTCTCACTCCATTTCCAGTTCACATCACTCTAATAGGCCCTCAGCTGGCCCGAGAAATTCCCAAACATCTCTTTCTACAAACAAGGAATTGGGTTTCTTTTGTCTCGCAATCAGGGGAGACAAATTCTCTCCTTAACCACAGTTTAATTTATTCCTTTTGGTTGCTATTGCCTCCACCTACTGCAGCTGTCTAGACTGGGGTGGTGGTGGTGGTGGTTTTTTGCTTTTTTTTTTCTTCCCTTTTTCTTTGGAGTTTGGGATTTTTGGAAGCTGCCCTTGGTTCTTTCCGAAACAAGTTTATTTTTAGTGTTACTTTTTCCATTGGCAAGATACAATGGCTGAGGAGAGAGCTGCTCTCAGTATGAAAATGAAAAGAATCTGCCTGGTTGGAGCACAGGCACAAGAGAAGGCAGTTGAGGTAACAGTGAGATGGTCCAAGCCAACAGGCTTGTGTGCACGTCAATGAAGGTTGGCTGCTGGCACTGCTGGCAGCAAGTGCTGCTGTTGGGGAGGGCACAAGCCCCTTTCAAACCCAAACCTGTCTAACTGAGCAGGGTTATGGTATCTTCTGACACCATCTTGGACTAACCTCCTCCTTGGATGGAGCTCCACGTGGGAAGATGCTGACGAACTTGCACCTGCCCTAGCCATGGCACTCTCAACTCTTTTCCTGTTGGCTTCCAGGAACAAGTAAGCACTTGCCAAGGAGCCCCCTGGGAGTTTAAGTCATGGATAACCTTGCCACACAAACCCTCAAGCAGCACTAAACAGGTCTCAGGCGGTTTCTCAGGAAAGGGGGTCAGACATAGCTTCATTTTTTTTGCCTTGTTGTTTATCACCCTACAACCTCCTGGCTAACGTTGTTTGTCCCTGCTCTTTCAGATCAGTATTTATTCCACTCTTTCTCCAATATATGGAGCCCTTCCAGTCTTCCCATGGTTTTGCTGGGGTGTGTTTTCAGAAAGCTTCAGGTGAGAAAGAGATGGCAGAGCCCAGCCTTGAGTCCCCTTCTCAACTGCAGCATTCAATCCCATGGCAACAGTTGTCTGCTTAATTACCACTAGTTTACTACCTTGCAAAGAGTAAGGGCACAGAAATCCAATATTACTTTTGTAAAAGAAGAGGTGGACTTGAACTAATTGATAAAAATCAGACTGGTCTTTTTTCAGCACCCACAGCCCCACAGAGGGCAGCTTTCCCAGCTTCCAGCATCAGCTCAGCTCCACTTGCTGAATGTGACACAGCCCAAATACAGCAGCACTGAGAGGGGAGAAGGAAAGAAAGTCAGATATTTTAAGGCAAATCCTGCAGGCTTTTAGATTGGGAGTGAAGAGGTGGGGGAGGGCATTAAAACACACACACACACGCACACAAAACCCCAGAATTAAGCAAGCGAGACCATTCCAGTTGAGCTGTTTCAACCATTGTCTTACAACAACTTTAAACCCAATTGCTTCTTTTTAATGAGGTATTTTCTTCCTCTTAACCACCCAAATCTAATCCATGATGTTAGTCCAACTCAGAGAAGTTAAAATCAGAACATTGGGGCCTTTCTTAATCCTCTTAACTTGCCAAAGGTTTTCTGATCACACACCTCTTCCTTCCTACTTAAGACTGGGTTTTTTCCACCACCCTTTGTCTTCTGTTTACAGCTGTGAAAAGCTAGGATCCAAGCAGTAAAATTTTGACACAACAAATGAGCATTTAAGAGGTGGCTTACATGTTTCACTGAAGGGAGCCAGGCATATTTTATTAATTATTTCACCACATCATATATATCTAACAGTTCTCTGGGCTTGGATGTTCAGCATTTCTTGAAGGACATTCTTTAATCCACAGTCTTTGGTTCTACTGAATAATTACCTTCAAAAGATAAATCCTGTCTCATGCTATGGTCACTTCACACCTCTCACATGATGTGGTAGGTCAAATAAGCTATTGTGGTGGGACAGGATTTCAAGGAATGCAGGAATCCTTATTCCACGTCTTACAAGCCCTTGTGTCTCCTGAAGTCCAACATCTCAGGAGAGGATCAGCAGGGCTTGACCACTGCTATGATCTGGTCATTCCAGGGTGATTTCAGGCCTAACTGCGCTTCTCACATGAAGCTGGAAAAGCTCTGATTCAGCACTGGTTGATTTCAGAGCTCACAACCAGAGGTATATAAATATATCCTAGCTCTATCATCCCCCTAAACTGGATCTTCATCAAATCATGGCTTGACTGCATGGAAGAGATGTGCTGGAAGACACTATTTGATATCTAAAAGATACCCTGCTGCGAACACAAGGAGTGAAAACTGCACGTGAAGCTCTAAGAGGAACCTGCTGTCCATGAAGCTCAATGACCAGAAAGGACAGCAGGTGACTGCAGTGATTTTCCAAGCCCAGCCACTTCCTGATTTCCCTTAAAACTTACAAAGTTCAAGCTGCTGGCTGAGCACTGGCTCCTGTAGTCCTCTCTTGCTGTGACACCAAAGAAACCAAACATAGGTGCCGATCCTATCACATCAGCTGCACGTGCTACCAGCATCAGCTGCTTTCAAGATGAACTGCATCACAGAGAGCAGGAAGAGTGCTAAGCAATGCAAAAGCCATGAATAAGCCCTTGTCCAAGGGACAGTCCCCCTCACATCCTGGTCCAAACGATGTTTAAAAACAACAACAACAGGAGACTTCCTTCCTGCTCCTCGTTGCATCAGGCTTCTTGGAGCTATGGGGTATACTGAGTGGGCCACTGAGTTGAGACAAACTAGGAGCCAAGTAAAGGGCTTGAACCAGAGCATGACCTGGCACCTATCCCAAGTTCCTTTTGAGTTTGGTTAAGATTCCCCACCCATCATTTTTCATGTGCATGTGCCACATCACTTCCTGGTTCTGATTTGCCTGCTATTTGCCCCACGGGTAGGGTGTTACCCATCAAGACTCAAAAACCAGCAAGTAACCCCTCCTCCCCCTCCTCATAAACCCCACACCCATCTCTGAGGGATCCAAGCATCCCTAGCAGGAAGGAGTCCAAGAATTCTTTATGCACATAAGAATGTCCCCTTGCCACATCATAATCCTGTTTGCTACCAGTGCCACACGCTGATGGCCCAGGTCAAACTCCAGATGTTAATAAACCTCAGTAACAACTGCTTGGAGAAAATGTAGATAATTGGTCTCATACCTACTTATTAGAAGAAAAACAACCAACAAAATACATGACCCAAAAAAAAGAGCAATAAAAAAATGCATCTTGGTTGCTTTTAACATTCTTTTCTACAAGCTAATTTTAGCTCTACAGCTGGAGCTTAAAGCCAGTTGCACATGTGGTGTAAACTGCCAACTTCCATAAGTCCAGCCCATGGCACTTCCCTTTGCTGCAAGGAGCCATCTCAGATGGCTTGAGGGTGCAAAAAACATAGAAGGGTAATTAATCAGGGATTCAAGGTGTTTCTTTATGCTCTGTCAACTTTGGACAAACTTGGATGACGATGGCCTCACTGTGGTCAGGTGTTGACTGTAAAACAGCTTTTCAGTTCCCCCAGCACTCAGAAAGAGCTCAGGTTGCTGTGTTATAAAAGCATTAATACTTGGCTTGCTGTCACCACTTGTTTCACCACCTTTGTTACTACCCATGAGTTCCATACATGTGCTGTACTCAGAGGAATCCATGAGCAACAGGCAGGAGATCATGGTCTGGAATGCCAGCCATGCTTTCTGTAGGTGCATCTCATCTTTGGATCACCCTCATTACCATATATGCCCTTCAAAAAGAGTTTCCAGGAAGATGTTTATATTTTTCCAGTGGGATTGGGCTGGGGGTTTCTGTGAGGATCAGATATGGTCAAATTCTGCTGCTAGTGCAGATAATGCAAATCCCCCCAAGATAAGCGAGGTCAGTTCTCTGCAATGAGCCACAGGAATGATATGGCAAGCAAAGAGCTTTGCATTAGATCAGGGATAGGAGCTGTGGGGGATAAGCTGCCCATCAGCCCCAGCAACTGGCAATGTTATCCATCGGTGATTTCCCAGGGGGATGTCAGCTTTTGCTCACTTCCAGAACCGAGTGCTTCATTTTATGGGTTGGCAGTGATGTGTTGCTTATGAAACTTGCTACCTTAATACATTGCATCAGGGGACCAATGGCAGCTCCAGCAGCCAGAGCTGGGCTGCAGAACACAATTTGTGATGCATGTACCTATGTGGGAATTATCAAGTACCTGAATCGCAGCTTCCACCTCACTACAGCTCTTGATTTCCATGGTGTGCAGAATAATTCTGTGCAAGGTGTCTCCTCCATGAAGTGGGAGCTTCATCAAGCACAGGAAGACAAAGTGAGCAAGTCACAGCATCACCAGGTTTGGTCTCTTTCACAGTGTACCCACGCAGGGATTCAGAATTGCCGTTAGCCTTTTGAGAGAGACTTTCAAAGCTCTTCAGGACAGAGAAGAGCCTGCAGAGAAGTGCTTCTGCATGTCCTTCCAAGGAAGCCAGGTAAAACCAAATTTGTGAAGCTTCACACCCATTCTGATTTCTGAGCAATACATTCATCCATGCTTTCTCCACCTGCCACCACCTCACTCACTGAGTCCACCTCGAGAGCTGCCTGTCACATGGATACGATGAGCACCCAGCAGGCCATACCACCGCCAGTGCTGCCCTGCTCTGACACTTCAGCTTTCACCCAATTTCCCCTACAATAAAAAGAACAAGAAGGAAATGAAGCAGGTCCAAAGGAGACCACAGCAATGACCAGAGAGCTGGAACCCCTCTGTTGTGAGAACAGGATGAGAGAGTTGGGGTTGGTCAGCCTGGAGAAGAGAAGGCTCCATAGAGACCTCCTTGTGGACTCGCAGTACTTAAAAAGACCTATAAAAAAGCTGGCGACAGACTTTTAAGAGGGACTGTTGTGACAGTACAAGGGGTGATGGTTTAAACTAAAAGAGGGAGATTCAGACTACAGAGAAGGAACAAATTTTTTGCACTGAGGATAGTGTGAGACTGGTCCAGGTTGCCCGGAGAGGTGATAGGTGCCCCATCTCTGGAGCCATTCCAGGTCAGGCTGGGACTATGAGCAACCTGCTCTAGTTGCAGATGTCCCTGCTGACTGCAGAGGAGTTGGACTAGATGACCTTTAAAGGTCCCTTCCAATCCAAACCAGTCTGTAGTTCTATGAAAAGACTCATAGATGTCCACCTTATGCCTGTCAGTCCACCCTGCCAAACTTTCTTATCTTGTGTTCTAACTGCCCAAGCTGTGAGCAGCACTTATTCATCATGCTATCTGCAGAGAGGAAATTTATACAACATGTTACAAACTTTACAAGGAGAGCAAGTCTTTAAAAAACCACCTCAGGAGCACAAACAGCTCTGCCAGAATTTGGTTGCTTACAGAAGGAACATGGTTTCTACAGGGCTTTCTAGCAGTGAGAAAGGAACAACTGGAAGATGGAAGATGCGGAGTGGTACTTGTCCCTAATGCACACACTGCAGCAGTTAGGACTTCCTCTAAGCTTTATTTTTTAATTAAGAATCAGAGTCATTGACTCATTAAGGTTGGAAAAAACCTCTAAGATCATCAAGTCCAACCACCAACCCCACACCACCGTGGCCACTACACCACTTTCCCAAAGTGCTGTGCCTACACATTTTCTGAACACCTCCAGGGATGCTGACTCCACCACCTCCCTGGGCAGCCTGTTCCAGTGCCTGACCACTCTTTCAGTAAAGAAGTTGTTCTTAATATCCAAACTATGCCTCCCCTGACACAACTTGAGGCCATTTCCTCTCATCTTATCATTCGTTACTTGGGAGAAGAGACCAACACCCACCTGGCTCCAACCTCCTTTCAGGGAGTTGTAGAAAGTGAGAAGGTCTCCCCTGAGCCTCCTTTTCTCCAGGCTGAACAACTCCACTTCCCTCAGCTCCTCCTCATAGTATCTGTGCATAGCCCATTTAGGTGAAGCAGGCTTAGCCCAGTAAGGACAGTCAGATGCTGGAGCCTGCAATAACTTGGTTTACAAGGAGAAAAGAGGCAGCTGGAGAAGAGGGGGAGAGGATGTGTGAAACCCTGCATCGGGTGGCTGTTACCCCAGCATTCTTCAAGAAATTGCCATGGTCTGTATAATGTGGGTAGTTTGGAGCAGTTGTGCAGTAAATATTTTTCCCCAAGCACTTTTCATGCTCAAGATTTAAGTTTTCAGAGAGACTTTTTTTTTTTTTTTTTAACTTGAAAAAGAAAGGGTTTGTTGGTTTTGGTTTGTGGGTTTTGGGTTTTTTTTTTATTTTTTTGAAGGAAGATCAACGACTTAATGAAAAAAATCTGAGATGCAAGAGCAAGGCTATCGCTTCAAGAGTGCTTCCAGATTTACATAAATAACATTCCTGCTGCATAAACATCTTGGCAAAGGCACAGCATCTAACCCCCTCCTACTCTATTGGCCTCCACGAAATTCTGCAGAATATTAAAACCCCTTGATGGTAACAAGTTCTCGGCCAGAAACAAATCATTAGTTTGGATGAGGGCATCAAACTGCATCTGCTGTTCCCTCAAGCTCCAAGTGCAAGAGATTTAGTAGGGAGGGGAGAGGATTTGTTTGATAGAGGGATTTGGGGAAAAGGCAATTGATATAATTTTAAAGCAGATAGAGGGATGAGGGAACACGTGGGAATGGTCTGGTGTAATTAAAAGTGGAGATGGGCTCAAGCTGTGGAGCTTGGAGGGGGATCTAAACACTCAAGTATTTTGGGTCAGAGCTTTTGTCCTGCACGCTGATAAGTTGGTCCATGGACCAATTTTATCAAGAGTTGAGAAGGGGTAAATCTAGGCTCATCTCTATGCAATAAGAAGAAAAATGACTGTAAGAGGTGGGAAGCTATGAGATATTGCAGGGGACTCCACTTGGATGGAACAAAAGCTGTAGTAAGAGAGCTGCCCTTCACACTGCAGGGCCTGTTCAGTCATCAACATCAAGCTAGCAGAGCTCTGAGAGTGCTCCAACATGGGCTCCAACAAGGGGCTCTTATGGCCCTGCCTGGCTGCCCCTGTCACTGCCAAAACCCCTGTGTGAGATGGTGATGAAGAGGAGCAGTATGGATGAAGCTGTTGCCAGTTTTTAATTCATCCCTAGGTTTCCTTGCACAGAAAGAACTATTCTGGGGTCAGTTCTGCTCTTTCTTGAACGCACTGGGTGGCCAAAGCCCCCCAAAGCAACTCCTACCCACCAAAGCAATAAGTGGTTGATCCCACCAGAGGAGAACATCTCTTTTACCAGGAACATTCATGAAAATCTGGGACAGTTGAGGGTCATTTTTTCATTTCAATCCAGTCTTTGTCTCTCAGGTTTTCTCTTCCTGCATGGATCGGCAGGGCCAAATGATCTCTTGAAGCACACTGGTCTTAATCAAACCTAATCTTTCATGACAGGGCAGAGCAGCCTGGACAGCCCTTAGGTTTAGCACAGCTACTCTGAGCAGCAAGGTTATGTCAAAATTATGCAACTTAGATTTGAATAGGCTTTGGGGATTTTCTCAGTGGTTCCTTCTGAGCCTTTTGGTGCCCCTCACATTTCGGTGATCACAATAAGAACATTAAAATGTATTTCCTTTCCCACCACTGGAAACTGTCCCATCTGTTCTAAGACAGCCAGCGAGTCAAGTAAGCCAGGCAAGGCAGACAATTTTTCATGCAAATCTGTTGACTTTAGGATTTTTAAAATATATGTCTTTTTAATAACCCACAGATTATCTGTACAGAAAACAGAGCCATTTGCAAGAGCTCCTCCATTAGCTCCATCATTAGCTACCATTGCAATGGATGTCCATTATTCTCAGAAGAAATCCTGGCAAAAGGGCAGAAAGAAATGCCATGTGCAGTCAGACTAATGGTTTAACTGGAGATGTTGCATCTGACAGTCCTTGGTCTGGATGCTCAAGAGGGATGCACATAACCCCCCAAACAACTGTACCCCTCAACCACCTGTGGAGCAGAGGCGTGTGCTGGTTTGAGGCTAATTGGAATATTTTAATGGAGAAAATTATATTATAGGCTGTGAAAGGAAAACAATGGTGATGTCTACTTCACTCAAAACAATGGTGATGTCTACTTCACTCATAGGCTTGCTGAGATGTATAAGAATAAAAACACAAACATAGATAAGATGCTCTCTTGGAGAGTCTCGAGCTCTCTCTAGTTGTTTTTGGTCTTGGCCTCTCTGCTAACCTAACTAACCACTCTGCTTCTAACCCTCCCTGGCAGATCCTCCAAACTCAGCTTGCATGTAAGGCAAACCCTGGGGTAAGGCAGAGGGGTGGAAAGAGGGCGGAAGGGTGGTTGGGAGCCCCTCCTGGGAACTCTGATTTCCAGGAGGGGGATTGTGTCTCTATATTACCTTTAACTTGTATATTTCTGTAACTATTCATGTACGTTGTGTATATATCTGCTTGTATATTGTGCTAAGCTGTAAATAGAGCTTCAGTCCTTAACTTTCAGCTGGCGAGTCTAGTCTGGGTGATTTTATAAAGTTGGGCAGGGGGAACTCCCAAACCATCACAAGGTGGAAGGAGAAAACCAGATTCAAAGCATTGCACCAGCCCCAGACAGAGCATTACCACAGACATCAGTTCCCTCCTCACACCTTCAGCATCCCTGTGCTGGCATGGCCAGCTCAAGGCAGCTCTGCAAACAGCAGCTGATGGTGCAGGAATGTCCCAGTTTGGGGCCATAAGCCTACCAGGGACTGGAGGACAGAAATGACTCTTACCCCTTTCCAGGAGTAAGAATGAGGATACTGCACACTGACTGGAAGTTTAAACAGAAATTCTGTTTACAAGAGCATATATACAAAAGGCAATCAGGCAGAACATGTACAAAACACACTAGGCCCAAGCTGGCTTTCTAGAATCCTCCACCCCTTCCACCCTCAGTCAGCCTGAGGATAGGCCAAAACTGCTCCCCTCAGCTGGTGCCTACAAGGCCTCAGTGGCTCCATTCCCTGCCAGCCATCTCGCCCAGGAGCCATGAGATTAGAGTGTGCTGTTCCCAGAGAAGTGAAGGGAAGAAAGGCAGGGAAGAGAAGGGGAGATCAGGCAGGCACCAGCTTTTAAGCTGTGATACCAGAAGATGGAATAGAATAACAATCTTACAGTATCCTGAGACCTGCAGGTCCATCCCCCAGGAGGGGCCTCTGTCCCTGTAGTTTTGTTAAGGGGCACCTAGGATCCCTCAAACTACCACAAGGAAGCATCAGCAGCCACAGAACCAAGTCTCAACAATTTACACAAAGCCAAGGAAATAACCTGTGAAAGTGACCATGCCAGAGCTCACCACTCATTTCATTCCAGAAAGCAGTCAGTCTCACAGCCCAGGGCCAGCTCCTGCTCAGCACACACCAGGACTTCCTTACTCATTAGACACAGAATCACAGAATCATTAAGGTTGGAAAAGACCTCTAAGATCATCAAGTCCAACCTTCTACCTGACACCTCCATGATCATGTCATGAAGTGCCACATCTACTTGTTTTTTAACATCTCTGTGGTGGTGACTCCACCACCTCCCTGAGCAGTCAGTTCCAACGCCTCATCACTCTTTCAGCAAATAAATTCTTCCTAATATCTAAGATAAACGTCCCCTGGCATAGCTTGAGGCCATTACCTCTTGATTGGCATAGGGATTTGAGCAAATGAAGTGCCTAGTGACTGAAATGCTCCTCCACACTGACATGGAAGAGCTTTTCTTGCCTCTTGGTTTTCAAACCATCATTTAATTCCCCCCCTGCTTTTCAATGAGGTGGACTGGAAGAAGCAGTTGTCAAAGCATCCTGTGATGAAAGCCAAAGATGTTAATTGCCTTTCTGCCATACTCCTTATGACACACTTGCCATCAGTTAGAGATGTAAAATCCCCATCTGGCAGGAGAAGATACTACCAGGTGGAGGTTATCCACGGTAGATTCCAGCCTCTGGATTTGGTGTCCCTTTGCTGGGAGAGTCTGCTCTGATGGGCACCCAGAGCACACTTGGTTTTACCTGGGGTCTGCTGAAGGACCAATCTGCAGAGAAAGAGATAGACCGACACATATCTCTCGATCCTTCAAACTGTGTGTAGCCTGGATGCAATTCATTCTTCCATTGCTTCAGGGATGGTTTCACAGGGCCCAGAAGAACACTGTGAACTTCATGCAGCTGGGACAGCAAGATGCTTCCATCCTCTGCAATGCAGGAGGAAACGGGATCTGGCTGCACTGAAGACCTCTAACTCCTGCTAGCAGCTCCTCGTGAGGCAGCTCTGAAGAGCTCACATTCGGTGCCCTTCCAGCACCAAAATTACCATGGAAGATGCAGCTGTGGGCTATATATGGAGTAAGCAAGCACCACACAGACACAAGGCACTATCTTACAAAGTAGGCTGTTCTCCTTTCCCTAACACATGTTTATCCTGGAAATCATAGAATCATAGAATGGTAAGGTTGGAAGGGACCTCAAGGATCATCTAGTTCCAACCCCCTGCCATAGGCAGGGACACCTCCCACTAGTACAGCTCACACAAGGCCTCGTCCAACCTGGCCTAGAACACCTCCAGGGAAGGAACATCCACAACCTCCCTGGGCAACCTGTGCCAGTGCCTCACCACCCTCACTGTAAAGAACTTCCTCCTAACATCCAGTCTAAATCTCCCCTCTGCCAGTTCAAACCCATTGCCCCTTGTCCTGTCATTGCAAGACCTTGTCAATAGTCCTTCCCCAGCCTTCCTGTAGCCCCCTTCAGATATTGGAAGGCTACTATAAGGTCTCCTGGAAGCCTTCTCTTCTCCAGGCTACAGAGCCCCAACTCTCTCAGTCTGTCCTCATAGAAGAGCTGCTGCAGCCCTCTGATCATCTTCATGGCCCTCCTCTGGACCCACTCCAACACTTCCATGTCCTTCCTGTGCTGGGGGCTCCAGAACTGCACACAGTACTCCAGATGGGGTCTGATGAGAGCAGAATAAAGGGGCAGAATCACCTCTCTTGCCCTGCTGCCCAGGCTGCTCTTGATGCAGCCCAGGGCTGAAATGGAGGTACCACAAGCCTCTGGATATCTTGGGAACTTCGCCACCTTCTCCAATTGCCTCCTTTAAGAAAAACAAAACAAAAATCAATGACCCCACCCCCCCAGCTTGTTTTCTGAAGCTCTGCTTTAAAGAGCTGAGTTTCTAACCCCCAAGGGCATGATGCAGAACAGCTGACTTCGTGTAAGACTTGTTATTAGAAACAGTTTGCTGCTGCACGGCGATGTCTCGAGGTGCACCTCGTTGGGAGCACAGGCACACGCACTGCCAACGGACATGCACCACAGCCTGGCTCACGAGTGTGGAGCTTGCTGCCTTTAAGTGCCTGGGGCAGATCCTGACTCAGAGATTGCTCCACGATATTTTCCGTGGGAGGAAACGAGTTATTTTGCAGAGGGTCTGAACAGAGTAGATGCCAGCTTCTTGCTGGTAAATACCATTTCCAACTTCACTTGCAGTCTCCAACAGATGTTTCTGCTTTTCAGAGTAATAGAAATTTTATGGTCCATTTTCTTCTCCTTCTCCTGTTCCCTAGGAGGGAGCAGCAGACCCAAAATGCCCTTAGAAACACAGCGGTCTTCTAGAATGCACTTTAAGAGCAGTATCTCCAGCAGATCAGAGAGACAGAGTCAAACCACCCAGCTGTGGTTCTCTTGTATGGAGAACCAAACACCATCTGACAGCTCCACAGAGGTTTCACTTGTCCAACAGCCTTCAATGCAGAAGCTCAAAATGCCTCCTAAAGGGCTGTGATGGTTTGGGAGTTATCCACCCCCCACACTTTGTAAAATGACCCAGACTAGAACTCAGCCAGCTGGAAGTTAAGGATTGAAGCTCTAT
>WBNM01004329.1:66171-164722 GCA_013399055.1 Ramphastos sulfuratus
AAAAAACAAACAAACAAAAAAAAAAAAAAACCAAAAAAAGAAGAAAATTGAGTAAGATACCCAGCAGTTTTATACAGTCCTAGATGGGACCAATTTCATCCTAGTTCCCCGTGCTGCAGAACTGATGGAAACTGATTCACTGCAGGTTTGTGTCCTATGTCCCAAACTTTGTCTCCTTACACTTCATTTTCCTATTCCCACTGCTTCTGGTGTTCTTGGACCACATGGCCAGAACACCAGTGGTAAACTGGCCTGTGTAAACTGACCATCTCCAGCATCCAGAGCTGACTAGCATTCGACAGCTGAGCTGCCATCCATGACCAGGGGAGCTGCTCCAGCCTCACCTGTGATGGAAATGCTAGAGCTGGATCCCTGTGGTTCACTTCCTTGCCAGTTTTGCTCAAATCTGCTAAGGACCTCCATCCCTTTCTTCCATTGTTGAACTGAGTTAGTGAATCCAAACATGCTAGGAAGAACTGAGAGACAGAAACAAGCCCATCTGAAACTGATTTCATTCTAAGACAATACTCAGACTCAACCCAGCACTGCACAGGAACACCAATGTGCTGTTTGCTGTTCCAGCCTAACTTCTTGTTACCACCACATGGCCCCAGGGCAATCAGATCTACAACAGGGTTATTCTGCAAGTGTCCTGGCAAATGACTATGCAAAAGGGCAATGATAAATCAGTAGCCAGGTCTCTGTACACCAAGAGCTTCTCCAGTGTACCAGGAAGATCATAGAATTGTAGAATTGTCAGGGCTGGAAGTGACCTCAAGATAAATCTAGCTCCAAACCCCCTGCCATGGGCAGGAACACCTCACACTAGTTCAGGCTGCTCAGAGCCCCATTCAGCCTGGCCTTGAAAACTTCCAGGGATGAGGCTTCTACCACCTCCTGGGCAACCTGTTCCAGTGTCTCACCACCCTCATGGTGAAGAGCTTCTTCCTAACATCCAATCTGAATCTCTCCACTTCTAGTTTTGCTCCATTCCTCCTAATCCTATCACTACTCAACATCCTAAAAAGTGCCTCACAAGCTTTCTTGTAGCCTCCTTCAGCTACTGGAAGGCCACAATAATGTCTCCTTGGACCTCTCTCCTCTCCCGACTGAACAGCCCCAACTCTCTCAGTCTGTCTCCATTGGAGAGGTGCTCCAACTGACCACCCTGCTAGCAACACTGTCCTGGAAGGTGCTCATCAGTTGGTGCAGCTGCACATCAACTCTCCACAACAGAAGAACTGATTCTATCCCAGAAAGGCAGCGACTGCAGCCTTTGGAGCCAAGACACACTGTTAACTGGACAATTCCAAACTAAGCAACCCATCTTCCTTGGGCTTATGTTCATTTATAAAGGATGCAAGATTACCAAAACAGCAAAGAGATGGAGAGTTCAACAGCACAATCCCTGGGCACACACAGGTCATGCGTTACCACCTTCCATATGCCATGGATCAATAGATCACAAGCATTAGCTCCCCAAATCTCTAAGGCAATTGTTCCATACCTCTAAATACAATAATTTAGAATTTGGAACTTAAAAAAAAAAAAAAATCCCAACAGACTAAGTTACAAGAGAGAAAGTGAGGAGATGTTTATGTTGAACATGTTTTGAAGAAAGCAAAGCTTAGCACTTGCATGCAGTGAGTGCTTCTGGATCCATTATTACATCTGTTCTACCAGATTTCACTCCCTCTTATTTCCCCAGAACAATAAAACCCATGAACTGCATGCCAAGTGGCGAGAGTCCCATGACCTTCTCCAGCTACTAAGTCTGAAGCTACTGAGAGGTTTCAACAGCTACTATGAAATGATGCAACCAATTATTTCCATGTGCTAACTTGCAAGGTATCAAAAGAAGAACTGTCTTTCAAGAAACATAAGAAGAGTAAGTAAGAATTAATTTTTCAGCCTCAGTACTTCTTTCCTTATGCTGGAACACCAAGCTGATGTGTTTCTGCAGCTTCTGTGCCTTTGAATGTACCCTTACACCACAGTAAGGCTTTGATGCTCCTACAGAGACCTTAAAGCATTGCCTGGGTTACCTACCATACATTCAGCTGTATCCATGTGAAGAGCCGAAGCTCCAAGCTTCCTTTCTAAAGGTGGCATCACCAGATCACACTTTTGGTGGCTCTGTTTCTGAACAGCCCTTTAAATAAGTCTCTAAAAAGCTTGAAAAGAGTTTCACTTTTGTTTTCCTAGGACACAATCCAGTGCATTAACTGTTGACTTCAACTGACACTGCATCTGGAGCCCCACATTCATATTAAGCTTGTGCCAGTGCTGCCTGCTGACAATTCAGGCCAATCCTGGCCTCACATCTTCCCTTCCTTCACTCAGAACCAAGTCTTGAATTTTTAGCCAAAAAAAAAAAAAAAGAAGCCTAATGTCTACCACCCTTCTGCTGATCATGTGGGTGTATGGGTTCCAGTGCCAACACAAAAGAGCAGATGGAAATCCATGACCTGGGTGAAGAAGGGAGGTGAAACCTTCCCTTTTGGCAGACTCTTTCCTTTTTATCACCTTGAACTGCTCCCAAAATACCACCTGAGGGACTGAAGTCTCTGTCTGCTTTCTGTAAATTCAACCTACTGCAAAGTTATGCAAATAAGAAAGGAGTTTGAATGGAGATGTCAGAAGTTCATTTTTCCAAGCCTAAAACAAACAACAATTTGCTTATTTTTCTTCACACTCCAAACCAACATTCCAAAAGGATCCTCTTTCATTCAGTTCATCCATCAATCCATCCTTGTGGCTAACATGAGGAGATGTGTCCTGCAGGAAAGGCTGCCCTCAGTTGGCACATGCAGCCATTTTAAAAGCCTCACTTTCTCTTTTTCTTGTAAATCAGAAATATCTGCCTATTCTTGTGGTATCCTGAGGAGCTTTGCTGCCCTGCCTCATGGTTACACGACTTCCACCAAAGTCTCCAGTGGCTTGAGGCCAGAAAGAAGACACAAAGGAATTTCCCCTCACTGCTGACTACCACTGACCAGAAGTTTCTGGCTCGTTCAGCAACATGAAAGGCAGTTCTCACTGTTTCATAGAATCACAAACTGGCAGGGGTTGGAAGGGACCTCTGGATATCCTCTAGTCCAATGCCCCTGGCTAAAACAGGGTCACCCAGAGCAGGACGCATAGGATCACTTCCAGGCAAGTTTGGAATCTCCCCAGAGAAGCAGACTCCACAACCGCTCTGGGCAGCCTGCTCCAGGGCTTCAACATTCTCACAAGAAATGTTTTCCTTAAGTTCAAGTGAACCCACCTGTGTTCTAGTTTGTGTCCCTTGTCCTGTCACTGGGCACCACTGAAAGGAGCCTAGCCCTGTCTTCATGACTTCCATCCTTTAGAGATTGATCAGCATTGAGAAGATTCCCTGTCAGCCTACTCTTCTCTAGGCTAAACACCCCCAGGACTCTCAGTCTGTCCTCCATCAGTGGAATTTTCTATAGTACTGATTGTTGAGAGCTCCCACCCCTTGAGCACACAACATCAGATCTATTATTCATCCAACCTTCACTGAGAGCTACAATCACAAGCAGTAATGAATGTTTACCAGAGCAGCAGTTCGTCTGCAAGTCATATGTATTTTGCTGAAATAAATGAAGCATGCTCTGCTCTCCCTCTTTGCCTTTCAGCTTCCCCCCCCCCCACCTCCACTCCAGCCTCAAGCAGGGCAGGACAAGCCATAATGCAGACCAAAACCAAAATAAAATTGAAACCTGATAGGGCCACATTCTCGGGGAGAAGCCATGTGTGAGATATTTTTGCTTAATTATTTCAAGAAACGTATGGCCCCTTGGCTGTCACCAGGGCTGGCCTCGTCAGGCTGACATCACCACCGACTATTGTGCAGACAATCACTAGATACTTCAGCATTTGAGACCCAGCTACTCGGCTCACCTTTCAGTCTTTTCCCAACTTCTGCTCTGAAACAGAGCCCTTGCTGTTTGCATCCAGCCCTTCTGCTGCTCTTACTGGCGTTAGAGAGATGCTCAGTTGCAGGGACCTGAGGCTTTGCCGTTGCTACCGTCGCTGGTTCAAAAATTGCCCTCGTGCTTTTCAGTCTCACCAGGCCTATGGGAAATGCAGGAGGGAGCCTGATGGCAGGTAAATGGTATTTGTAAGTTATGGCTAAAGAAATACCTCAGCAGGAGGGCATTCCAGTGCCCGGGTTTCAGCTGGTCATGCCTCAGTGCCTTGTACATCTGGTTGAGAAGACAGGTGCTTTCAGTCCTAAATTATACAGGATATTGAAAAAGCACCCACTGATGATATTAGAAAGGGAGCTGTTTCCTTCCCAAATAGACCAGCATTGAGCTAAGCCAGTTTTTAATATCTAGAGGGAATAATGACATTATTATTTTTCCTCTGTTACGAAGTAGAGTGCATAATAGATGTTGTTTAAGCAACCTGCTGTATGATTGAGCTCTGCTCCCATGATACCTTCAGCACTCTTCCTCCTGAAGAAACACAGAATGCTTTGGGTTGAAAGAGACCTCAGGGAAGCCAAGCTCAAACATCCCAGAACACTGTACAGAAAGTCTTCAGCTAACTTGGAGTGCACCAGCAATAACAAAAGCCCTCATACCCAGTCAGCTTTAATGTTTCTAAGTGAAGTAAATTAGAAAGTTAAGGGGTAGGGGAAATTGTGGCATTACCCAATAAAATGCCAAAGGAGACTTCATCAATAAATGGAACTTCACCATTCATGCATCTGCATTAAGAGCAAAGAGCACTTCCCTCTGGGAGTGTCTGGCAATTACCATTGCCTGGAAATCCAATGCTTGGGATTCAAGAGCCAAGTGAAAGCATGGCTTTAGAGTTTAAAACCCCTTTAGGAACACGCTTGCTTTGCAAAGGACCAAAAATCCTGCAGTGAGACAGGAAGGTGACTGCTGGGAGTGACTGTTGGCAGTCAATTTAACAACACTAAAAATGGCTTAAAACAAAAAGTTTGGCTTCTAAGTCACTGCACACACAGAGGATGGGAACATAACAGGGCAGCTGGGGCAGAGCTCACTCCATCCACACCAGCACACAACTTACAGCATATAGATTTTATCTCCAGAAGCACAGGAAAGCCACCATCTACAGTGATACCAGCACAGCAGAAACCTGCCAGGGAGCTGGGTTTATTCTTGCTTACTGACTCAAAATAGTACTGGTTACAAGAGGCTTGTCCACAAATGTGTATCTAGATTTATTCTGGCAACAGAGAATGCTACCTGACACTTTCTGATTTTCATTTGCTTGGGGTCTCATGGTGCTGCTGTCCCTAACTGCCCCAACTTTTGAGTGAAGATAGAATCCTAAAGGTCTCTCCCAAGTGAAAGAATTCTCAGATCAAGTCCAGCCATCAACCGAACACCACCCATGTCCTGTGGCCATTAAACCATGATGTCAGGTAAAACCTGACACAGAAACAGCATAAACAAAGGCATGCTCAGCTCTTTTCATAAACAGGCAAATAAGACCATAATAAGGTTTAAACCTTATCCCATGACAAAAAGTAATTGCTAGGTGACAGCTTGAGTTAGGGAAAAAATGCATGAAAACCAGAAATGCAGCATCTACTAAGCTGGCAAACAAAGCCATTTTGGGGTAGAAATCTGAGTGTGATGAACAAAGAATAAAAGCAGTAGTGTGGGTGTTTCCACCACTCTTAGAACCACTGTAGACTTTATTATCACTTTATCTTCAGAAGTAACTCTGTCAGTGAAGTCAAAGGTAGTTTTGTTCATGGAACTGCCTTAAGATGCTGAAGTCCAACAGAAAGAGTAACCACAAACCTTCACTACTCTATCTTTTCCATGGGAAGTGATCACACCATATACCTGCTTTCCTTAGAAGGCCACAACAGAGCAAGCTGTATCACTAAAAATAGAATCAGAGAGTTGCTTAGACTGGAAAAGACCTTTAAGATCATCAAGTCCAGTCATGAACCTAACACTGACAAGCCCTTGACTAAACCATATCCCTAAGCACTGTGCCTTTTAAATACCTCCAATGATGGGGACTCCACCACTTCTCTGGGCAAGCAGTTCCAATGCCCTTTCAGCAAAGAAATTGTTCCTAATATCCAGGCTAAACTTCCCTTGGCACAACTTGAGGCTCCTTCCTCTCATCCTATTGCTTGTTACTTGGCTGAATCTTTGTGCCAGCTGAAGCTTGATTCTGCTGCCACAGTGCTCCATCTGAAAGTGCTGTTGGGAGTTGGACTAGCTGACCTTTAGAGACCCCTTCCATCCCAAAACTGTTTATAATTCTAGGATGCTTGGTTGAAGTTTCTCAGTTTTGTCTTGCAAGACACCAAAGGGCTGATCAGTTGGGTTTATTAAAACTCTCACTAATGGACTGGGGCAGAGGGAAAATGAGAAGGAAAATCAAAAGGAAAAGAAGGATATCACCAGTCTTGGATCCAGAATCCAAGTACTTCAGTGGCAGGTGTACATTCCAGCAGGGCCTTCTGTGGTAGATGCAACATGTGGACCCTGGAAGTCATGGTCCTTTTATATTTGAGGGAATTTGGAGGGAATTCCCACCTTGTTTCATTGTTAAGCCATTCTGCCAGGCCAGCAGCTCTCTTCCAGAGCTATTAAGAACTACCAAAGCCATCCCCTGTTCATTCAGATCAGGGATGTCATGCATTGTTTTGAGACAACAGAGTCATAGAGCTCTGACAGGCATCCTATGTGGTGGTTTGAGGGGTTCCAGGTTACCCCAGACTCCCTAAAAAAACTACAGAGCCCAAGATGCATCCCAGGGGATGAACTGGTCACCCCAGATAGCGCAATTATGTTTTTCAATCCCATAATCCTGCAGACACTTTAAAAGTGAGTAGCAAGGTCAATTTGTTCTCTTTTCTCCCTGCCTTTCAGCTCTGCAGAGGGATCCTTATCTGGGTAACTTGGTAACTATGTAAGCATACCCCATAGGCCATGGCCTTCGAGGCAGTGGACTGCAGTGATTCTGGCCTGCTTGGGGCCTAATGGCAGACAGTGGGGATGGGAGAAAACAACCACTGGGGTTTGATGGTTGTGGTTTGCTTGGGGGGAAGATTTTGGGGGAATTCTTATGTATCTTGTATCTGCATTAGGTGTTAAGGATTCATGTATGCCATATCTTTTCCTGCACATTTTTCAATACAATCTTTCTGTATTTTCTTCTGCAATTCGGCAAGAGCATTATCATTTTACTGCCCTTTTTTCTTAGAAAAAAAGTAAAGTAAGATAATCTCAGTCTGTCACACTCAAACAAAAAGCTACAACATCCTGGAATGGATAGGGAATAGTGCAGCCAGCAGCAGTAGGGAAGTGTTTGTGCGCTTGTTACTGGGCATGGTGAGGCTGCACCTCGAGTACTGGGTCCAGTTTTGGGCCTCTCACTACAAAGACATTAAGTCTTAGGTTTAGTCAAGGACTTGTCAGTGTTAGGCTAATGATTACACTTGATGACCTTAAAGGTCTTTTCCAACCTAGACTGTACTTCCATGGAAGATCCACCGTAATGCAAAAGAGAAGAAAGGCAGAGCTGCACTCTCTGCAAGAGCTCCTTCCAGACAGTCCATTCTGGGAGGAAACAGACCTTGGCCAAGGGCAGCAGGGAAGTCTGCAAGTGTTTACAAACAGAATGTGAAGAGGTAGCTTGGAACTGGAGCGGTGCAGAATGTCCCCCGAGGAAAGGGAGGGGAGGTGGAAAATGAAGAAACTGGGTAATTTAACTTCCTGGACTAATGTTTTTTAAATCTCTCTTAACAAGGCATAGATTATGCCTTGTAAAATGTGAAAATAATGTCTCTGACAGTAAAAGCAATACGAAAACCAAACTCCTTCTTCCCATGAAGTGCTCGCTACAGAAGCTACGTAACAGCTGCCTGTATGGCTGCACGCACTTGAAAACAAAGCCAAACACAGCTGCCTGGGGTAAAAACTGCATCCTGTGTTCTATTTGCAAACTAAACATTTAAAGAGGCTGCAGTTTTGTGGATGTCTTACATTTCCTTTGCGCCACAGTAGCAATACTGCCAGGCCCAACCAATAGAAACAAGAAATCGGTTTGGGATCTGTGTTTTGTAAGAACAGTGTCCCTGGTTTAACACAGGGATGGGATATTCTGCTCATCCTACAGTATTACATAAAGATAGCAAGTGGCTGTGTTAGATAATTAGAGACAAGCATCTATCAATTAACAAGACCAAAGTTTAGCAACTTGCGTAGTTAAGAAAGGCTCAGCAGCTCATTCAGCTCTGCCTGTATAGGAGCATGCCTCTTGCAGGCACTCATGTGCACAAGGACCATCCTCTATTACATACTAAGAAATCCTCATTGTCCAACACTCAGTCTGCTTTCTTCCCCATAGAAAGCCTAAAATCCTTCAACACTGAAGCCACTGGCTGCTGCTGTCATTTTTACAACTAGGAGCTGCAACAGGGATAGAGTGATTATGGTCTTTGAGACTTCCTTGTCCTTGAAGTTGGGACTTTTAAACTTCTTAAATCACACAAACAGTGCCATTAAAATGTTTATTCAAGATAGAGATTAATCAGTGGTTTCTTCACTTTGTTTTTAAGGTTTCTTTAAGCTATGTACACTGCCACAGCATGGCCAGCTCAAGTGGACTGGACATCCAGGCACTTACATTCCAAGCTTCACTCCTTGTTACATGTACTTTTCTTGTTTAGATCTCAAAAGATGAATTTCCACTCCAATGTACCTTCAGCTTGTTTATGAGAAGCTGCTCCAGTCTGCATGAATTTCCTCATAGGGGTTTAGAAAAGGTCCTGCTCTCCATTCGAGCCTACTGAACTGGGAGGGGTTAGAGCTGAAGTTACTCAAACTCCTTCCATTGAACTTTAACTGAACAAAAACAAAACACCCCACTGGAACAGAAGCAATAGTGCTTGAAGGAGCAGATGGACCCCTTGGATTCCAGAAATTATTTTAACCTAGCAACTTTGGTGGCTGACTCCATCTGATGGAGGAAGAATTAACATGAAGAGCCAAGCCTATTCATCACCAGAAGAGTCCATCCCCAGTAGCTGCTCATGGATGGAGGGAATATGCCTGTATTGTTTCTGTACTTTCCATCTAAGCATGTCATTGCTCCCTTGAATGGCAGCCAGCTCCTAAAACAGTTATTAAAACCAGCCCCAGTGAGTCCTGCTTCTGCCCCTTTCCCCAGAGCTGTGTCACTTGTTTCTGGCTGAAAGCACCTCTTCTATCCCACCACTTGGGCAGAGGCTGGAAGCCCCTGCTCCATTCTGGTTGCTATTAATTTGGCAGCTTGTTCCTATAGTACTGATGTGCTCTTACCAAACTGTGAGAAAAACTCAAGTCTTATAGAACCATAGAATGGTTTAGGTTGGAAGGGACCTCAAAGATCATCCAGTTCCAACCCCCTGCCATAGGCAGGGACACCTCCCACTAGTACAGGTCACGCAAGGCACCATCCAACCTGGCCTTGAACACCTCCAGGGAGCGAGCGTCCACAGCCTCCCTGGGCAACCTGTGCCAGTGCCTCACCACCCTCACTGTAAGCAACTTCTTCCTAACATCCAGTCTAAATCTCCCCTCTGCTAGTTTAAACCCATTAGTCCTTGTCCTGTCATTACAAGACCTTGTCAATGGTCCCTCCCCAGTCTTCCTGTAGCCCTCTTCAGATACTGGAAGGCTACTATAAGGTCTCCTGGAAGCCTTCTCTTCTCCAGACTGAAGACCCCCAACTCTCATAGCCTGTTCTCATAAGAGAGCTGCTGCAGCCCTCTGAGCACCTTCATGGCCTCCTCTGGACTTGCTCCAACAGTTCCATATGCTTCTTGTGCTGGGGGCTCCAGAACTGTACACAGTACTCCAGGTGGGGTCTGACAAGAGCAGAGTAAAGGGGGGAGAGTCCCCTCCCTTGCCCTGCTGCTCTTGCTGCAGCCCAGCACACAGTTGCTGTCTGGGCCATGTATGCACACTGCAGGCTCATGTTGAGCTTTTCATCAACCAATACCCCCAGGTCCTTTTCCTCAAGGCTACTCTAAGCCACTCGCCACCCAGTCTATATTTGAGCTTCAGTTTGTGCCAACCCAGGTGCAGGACCTTACACTTGGCCTTGTTGAACTTCATGAGGTTGGCCTGGGCCCACTTCTCCAGCCTGTCCAGGTCCCTCTGGATGGCATCTCTTCTCTCTAGCAAGTCCACTGTGCCACACAGCTTGGTGTTGTCTGCAAACTTGCATTGTAAAGGGTCCACATGCATAAAAGTGCATACAAAGGCAATTAATCTCACCCACAGTGCAAAATCCTTCAGGAAATTCAAAACTAGAACCTACTGTGAAGTGTTACAAAATTCAGATTGGATGTGAGAAACAATTTCTACCCAAAAGGGTTGTCAAGCCCTGGGATGGGCTGCCCAGGGCCATGGTGGAGTCCCCACTGTTGGAGGGATTTAAAAGCCATGTAGATGTGGTGCTGAAAGACATGGTTTAGTGATGGTCTGACAGTGCTGGACACAGCGGTAAGGCACAGTAAGGCACATGGAGAAAACCACAACTGATGCCATACAGAGAGAGTGGTGGTGATCAAATTAGCTACTGCCATAAAGAAAAGTTATCATGAGTAATAATGAATACATTATCATGAATAATATTTTCAAGTCACCATCACAACACTCAGCAGGAGCCACAAACACAGAGAGAACAGAATCCAGCGAAAGTTCTGCTTTGTAAATCCACAGCTCAGCCATGCCCTAAGCATGGTGTTCAGCTCTAGAATTGCCCCTTATGGAGCTCAGCTCAGGAGCTGGCAGCAGAACCAGAACAGAGACAAAAACCAGGCTGTGTGTAGTGAAGAGAAGAGTGTGTGAATGACAGCTGGAACTGGAGGTGAGGCACAAACTCACCTCAAGACACAAACTGAATGGAGAGAAGATGGCAAAGAAAGAACTTGCTTTTTTCTCACAACATGAAAAAATTATGGGAACCCAATGATATCATCAGAAAAGGAAAGAATGTTTTCCAGCATGACAGTCATTAATTAATCTCAGGAACATGTTTCCACATTCAGTGTATGATTCTGGATCCTGTTTCTTACCTGTTACAGGATGTTATGAGCAGTATCTACATTGGCTTTCTTCCAGGCTTTTGCCACATCTCCTTACTTCTCCTCAGAGTGTTCCTTTGCTCCCATTTCCATTCCTGCCTCTACCCTGTGTAGTGAGAATATGCCACACCACTTCACATTTCAGGGTTCTGGTAGAGGAAAGCCTCACACCCCAAGCCCCTATATAACAGCAAATGTAGGAAGGAGAGGACCAGGAGGTGCCATCTGCCAGGCAATGCTCAGCCAAACAGCTGTTAGTTCAAAAAAGTTTTAGAAGGATCCACTTCTATGCCTGCAACAGCCAGATAATCCCATAGAAAACCAGAGGCAGAGCTCATTGCATGTACCTGCCATTCCTGGTGTAGCTGAAGATGTCTCTGCTCACCACAGGACTAGATGACCTTCAAAGTTCCCTCCCAGCCCAAACCATTCCACGACTCAATGATTCCCAGACATGCTGTGCTCCCACCACTAAATACCTCACTGTGATTCTCCCGTGTGCAGTTCCCCATCTCTTGAGACCAATTCCCTTTGACATTCAGAAGAACTCAATGCACAACCTGGATCTTGGGGTTTTATTTTACTAGGAAATGAATCCCTTTAGTGAAACAGAATGAGACTTATACCTAGTCCCAATCAGCTCTCTATCCTCCCTGACCCCCACCCACCCACGCTCAATGTCTCCTCGTAGGAGACAGTCTGTACACACTAAGTCAAACCAGTCAATGTCAGGATAATTAGACAGCCACTGCTGGCCAACTGATCTTACAAGCATGAGATGAAACTAGCACACATTTGCCAGATAAGCTAAGCACAAAAATGCTATTGGGATGAGACATTTCACTGGGGGTGGGGTGGGGGTGTGGGATATCTTTTAGAGATCCTCCTAAGCACAATTACTTATTAGCAGCCCAGACAGGCGGGTTCTATCTCAACATGCCAGCACCTTGACTTCAGCAGCTGGATGAAGCATGTCCAGCCCTGGTTTATTTTCATGGTTCTGAGGATCATGATGGAAATATGTGGGATGTGTTTCTAAGGTTCATCTGTAGCTCACTTTGTTGACATTGTGTATTCTTTTTGTCTCTATAATCCTAATTTTTCCCTGGTTTCTTTCAGTAAAGGAGTTCAAAACATCTTACCTTTATGGGGTTATCTGGTTCAGTATGAGTGGTCTACGTGTGTCTGCTCATGAGAATTCTCATCTCAGTGCTAGAGCAGTTCCTCCACCCTCCCATCCAAGGTACTAAACCCTGTTGTGCATTTATTCTGCTCTCACCAGACCCCATCTGGAGTCCTGTGTGCAGTTCTGGAGCCCCCAGCACAGGAAGGACATGGAACTGTTGGAGTGGGTCCAGAGGAGGCCACAAAGATGATCAGAGGGCTGCAGCAGCTCTGCTATGAGGACAGGCTGAGAGAGTTGGGGCTCTGCAGCCTGGAGAAGAGAAGGCTTCCAGGAGACCTTAGAGTAGCCTCCCAGTATCTGAAGGGGGCCTACAGGAAGGCTGGGGAGGGACTATTGACAAGGTCTTGTAATGACAGGATGAGGGGCAATGGGTTTAAACTGGCAGAGGGGAGATTTAGACTGGATGTTAGGAGGAAGTTGTTTGCAGTGAGGGTGGTGAGACACTGGCACAGGTTGCCCAGGGAGGTTGTGGCTGCTCCCTCCCTGGAGGGGTTCAAGGCCAGGTTGGGGGAGGCCTTGAGTAACCTGTACTAGTGGGAGGTGTCCCTGCCTATGACAGGGGGTTGGAACTAGATGATCCTTGAGGTCCCTTCCAACCTTACCATTCTATGATCCTATGATTTGCTTTCCATTTATCACCAGTGAAGTAGATGTACAAATTCCTGTCCAGTTTTTGCTTCAAATTAAGTTTAAAAGCAAGCAGTTGTCAAGTAAAATCCCTCTTGGTCTTTCAAGTTGTCTGCAATATCCAGAAATCCTCTTACTACCTTCCAGAACTGATGGTGGGCCTCTCTCTTAAGCAGCCTGTCCATGTGTTATGACTGAATGTAGACACACTCAGCAGAAGGTAACTGAAACAACCAGAAATTACCTTCCCTGCTCTGCAAAATGCAAGTGTCATCCTTCCCAACAGCTCACCAATGCCATCTTTTCCTGAACCACCTGTCAGATATGCAAGCTCTCAGCTGTTTCCCAATCTTCCCTTCTCTTCTGGCATTTTCAGAGGGAAAAAAAAAAAAAAAAGAAAAAGAAAACAACCAACCAACCAACCAAACACCCAAACCAAACAAAACCCCAAAATAACCACCACAACACTGAACCTAAACATCCTCATATTTGATGATAAGACAGGTCAGGCAACACTCTCCACTCTAAAAGAGACAAAGGTTAAACCATTTAATGACCCCATGTTAAGTTTTCCCCACATCTTGCCCACAGCTCTCAGTCCTCCTCCATGTCTTTGCCTGAAATTCCTACTGCTGCCTACAGTGAAGTTACCAGAAATCCTGGTCTTGAGTCATATCTTGCTGTTACTCATCCTTAATCACATTACACCTGGACTACTGAAATATCTGTTTAAAATATTCCAGGAACTCCCCAGCTCGTGTAAGCACTCGGGGTCTGGAATGCTCTGGCCAGAAGCATCTCATTTTCCAGGAAATGGATGATATCATCCCATTATCTGTCAGCTGCACTGTGCTGCCCATCATCCCCAGCTCTCTGCTGACTTACAACCTCACCCACCCACTTGACTCCAGCATGAGCAGACTCAAGAAATTTTAACAGCTTGGATAAAATTCTGCCCTTTTCAAGTGCTTAGCTGAAGCCATCAAAATGCAGCCCACAGATTCTCTTTGCTTCCACTGGAGCAGAGCAAGGGATCGGCACTGATGTCCTTTGGGACTCTGGGAAGGTTGCTATTCCCCAATGTACTGGATTGAAAAATAAATCCACATTAGGATTTCAATAGATCAATTGCAACATGAGCTTATTTGCATGAACAGCTGCTAATCGTAGCTCTGCTGAGCTGACTTCAGGCAAGGTTTGGGGAGAAAAGCAAGAATCTGGGGATTGCTACTTCCCTTCAAAACTATTAAAGCCAAACTAGCAAGAGGAATCTCCCTACAAATCTTGCCTCACAGAATAGGATCACAGAATAGCTAGGGTTGGAAGTGACCTTTGTATGGAACCTCCTGGATTCTAGTTTGTGCCTGTTTGTCCTTGTCCCATCACTGGGCACCAATGAAAAGAGTCTGGCCCCATCCTCTTGCCTTCTGCCTTTAGATATTGATCAGCATTGAGCAGATCCCCTCTCAGTTGTCTCTTCTGCAGGTTAAACAGCCCCAGGTCTCTCAGCTCTTCCTTGTCACAGTGATGTGACCTAGTTCCCTCATAACCTCTGTAGCCTCTGTTGGACTCTCCAGCAGTTCTCTCTCATAGACTGGGGAGTCCAGAACTGGACACAATACTCCAGATGTGGCCTGACCACAGCAGAGCACAGGGGAAGGAGAACCTCCCTCGGGTTGCTGGCCACACTCTTCTGTAACTCTTAGAAGATTGTGACTGTGACCACACTGCACCAAACATGGTTCAGCTCTACAACAGGAGACCCAAGAGCTGCAATGAATGGCTGTAACAGTGCCATGACCTGGCATCCTGAGCCAACCCTGGGCAAAGTGAGGATCATGCTAAGATTCAGATGTTCCCTTCGAGTACATTAAAGTGAATCAACACCAAAGAGCTGATGAGTTGGGTTTGTTAGAGACAGTGAAAACTCCTAGTAATGGACCAGAGCAGAGGGAAAATGGGAAGAAAAAGGAGAGGGGGAAAAAGAGAGAGCGTTAAGAACTCAGAGAAAAAGAAGGACATCACCACTCCTTGGATCCAGTGATGTTTTCACAGGCATAGCCCAAGTCCTTCAGTGGTGGAATTATCTCTTTTCCCAGTTAAACCAGCAGCTCTCCTCCAGAGCTATTAAGGCCCCCACCCTGTCTGTTCAAGACCAGGTGTGCCACACCTTGTTTGAGACAATAGAGTCATTAAAGGCTACCAGGCCTGTCCTGCCACAAGCATTATTTAGGGACAGCAGAGACTGGGCTATCACTGGCACTCAGCAGACCTCTCCTAGTGACCATGCACTTCGCAAAGATCTTTCTCTCAGCCCACCACGGCCCAAACAATGAATAGCTGATATCAGTCACAGGCAGTTTCCAGGATCCAAACACTGCAAGGGCTGAGACATCCAAGCTTCTGCCAAGAAGGGCTTTGCAAAAGCACAACTCCCTTCCAAAAACCCAGTTGTGAGAAAGGAAAGGACATGGGAACACATCAGCACCGAGAGCAGGAAATGGGTTTCTAACTTCTTATCTTGCAGGGTTATGGGTTTTTGGGAATAAGTAACTGCCTGGAGTTTATGTACTGAATTCAGGACATGTGAACTCTAGCATTATCCATGAGAAAGCCAAACGTTCTGGGCTTTCCTTACCTACTGATAGCAGCAGCATCTGGAATCCTGCAAACACAAAGTGACAGGGAACAGTGGGGAAGTTTCTGACATTTTCATTTCTGGTTTGTTTATATTTATTTTCCCTACAGAAGTGTGTGTGCAGAGCTAAGCATGTGCTTTGGTTAGAACAAGGAAGCACTGCATGCTCCAGCAACACAGGAGATCCTGATCTCTGGGAGAGAGGGAGAGAGGGAGAGAGGGAGAGAGGGAGAGAGGGAGAGAGGGAGAGAGGGAGAGAGGGAGAGAGGGAGAGAGGGAGAGAGGGAGAGAGGGAGAGAAAAGAGCAGCAACATCACCAGGCACCCAAATTGGGACATGAGGGACCCCAATGCCACTCTTGCAGAGAGTCTGTGCAGGACAGGAGGAAAGTCTTGGGAAAGCCTCAGGGAAGGATGGGAATGGGGTAATTCATTGCCAGCCATGCCCTGGGGGCACACAGTGATCAGGCACACCGGGTTGCATCAGGCACTGATGGAGACAGCTAACCACACAGATCCAAAACCTCTCCAGCACACAGCTACACATGGCACTGTGATTACAGGAGTGTCTCCTTAAATGTCCTGTTGCAGATGATGGCACAACAACTACTAACAAGCAGCAGACTACCACCATATTTCACACCACACCTAAGGCTCATTTTAGGACAATGCACCCAGCAGCTGGTTTCAGGAGAGCTTGTTTAAATCATTATTTGTGGGTGTATTGCATCCTTCAGCCTTTTGTTTCACCCTTGTTCAAATCATTATTTATGGGTGTATTGCATCCTTCAGCCTTTTGTTTCACCCTTTTGGAACAAATTTCTTCTTTATGCTTCTACTGTCCACAGCTTATCTGGAAATCTCCCCCACCACTTGAAGCCAGCTGCTGTGACTGTGAGCAAAACATAATGACTCCAAGTTCTGGATCAACTTTTACAGTCCCACCCTGGAGGTCTTTCTCCTTTATCTCCAACTCTTCCTTACTTCTTTTCAACATCTGGGTAGCTCTCCTGAGGCTCCAGAAACAAGCACACACACTATACATCCTGCTTCTCCACCCCCCATGACACACTGTAATGGATACAGAGAACACATGCTCCAGTATCATTTGTTATCTCACACAGAGCCATTAACATCAGCTTCCTTCCCTAAATGGACTCAAGTCAAGCTCATGGACAAGTTTTCCAGGTTGTACATGCCACATGTCTCCTTCTCTCCCTCCCCTCCCATCAGGGACTGTCCTTCCTGCTTATCCAGCTCAAGGAAAAAACAGCCAAACTTAGAGATCTCTTGAGATACTGATCTGTCTATCCTGTGATGCAACACAGTTTATTAGAGTCACTTGAACAACTCAAAAACTATATGAAAGCAACCCAGAGTTGACTCGTTCCTCCCAGCACTAATGCACCTTGCAACTGTTGGTAATAAAAAGGTAATAATGCTGATGGGACCTAGTTTGGAAGCTCTCCAGCCTGTCTCAGCTGAGAAACTGAGGATTACTCAGGGCTCCCATTGTTTACACCAGACACTGCAGGCATGAGGGATGGGGGAGAGCTATGCTACAAACTGAAGAGAGCTTCATTGTGAACCACACAGATTCACACACTACAGAAGGAAACTGAGCTTTGACACACTGGCCAACAGGCTTCCTATCCTTTCTTTGCCAGAAGCTACAAAAACTGTTAATCTCTTCCAGTTCCAGTTAGAGTGGTTGGATCTCTCACATGGGCAGCGCAGGCTCAGTGTCCAGCTCCTGAGGTCACTACATCAAGACAGTGACTGATGCAGATGACAACACAAGAGTTTCCAAAGCTGGGTTATTTCTTTGGCTCTTACAAAGTTGATGTTATTCACAACACAAAAAAAGCCTTTCTGATGTAGGGAAGATCATGGTGAAACCAGAGTGGCTGGTAATATCTTCCTCCTCTCCTGTCTCAGACCCAGGTCAGAAGCCCTCCAGTAGCAAAAGGAAGACCCACTGAATTCACCAGGCTTTGACATAAAGCCTCAGTACAGAGGACTGATGGGGACAAAGTTTTGGAAGCATGGAAGTAGCTGACAGATCCCAGAACATGACAAAGCACTTAGTGCATTTGCATACAAATACTATTTGCTTGCTATTGCTTCACTTGCTGCTCATAAGTCTTTTTAATACACCCTTTAGTTCTGCAAAAATACAAAAAGAGTGGATGCAAAGAACTGCCTGAAGTGAACTCAACCAGGGACCAATCCTTTATTCACTGTGTCTATGCTACAGACATACACACAAAATGTGTCAGAAACTCTTCATCAGAAAGGGTGGTTTGAGGGAAAATCCCTTAGGATTGAAGCAACTGTTTTAAGTACATGGCATGGAGTTACAGGAGCTGGAAGGCAGAATTCAGAATGCAAATGTTCAAATTAAAACTGACTGCTAATTAAGAGCAGGTTTCATGAGAGAGATGATGGGTGTAAACTGGCAGAGGGGAGATTTAACCTGGATGTTAGGAAGTTCTTCCCAGTGAGGGTGGTGAGGCACCGGAACAGGTTGCCCAGGGAGGTTGTGGTTGCTCCCTCCCTGGAGGTGTTCAAGGCCAGGTTGGATAAGGCCTCGAGTGACCTGTACTAGTGGGAGGTGTCCCTGCCTACGGCAGGGGGTTGGAACTAGATGATCTTTGAGGTCTCTCTCTTCCAACCTTATCATTCTATGATCCATCTTCAACTAGGCATGCACGTTTGCACCCCCATGCACAAATGGGCGAACTACAGTGCCCAGTGACAAGAGGTAACAGCCACAAGCTAGAACACAGGAGGTTTCACTTGAACTTAAGGAAAAACTGCTTTGCTGTGAAGGTGCTGGAGCCCTGGAACAGGCTGCCCAGAGATGTGGTGAAGTCTCTGGAGTCATCCAGGAGTTGCCTGGACGCAATCCTGTGCACCTGCTCTAGGTGAACCTGCTCTAACAGGAGGGTTGGGACTAAATGATCTCCAAAGGTCCCTTCCAACCTCTATCACTCTGATTCTGTGAAGTGCTCACAGTCTGAACCTCTCTGTTTCTTGCCCTTCCCACCCCTAATGCCTATTACACATCTCTTCTGTTTAGTCTAGAAAATGTGGGATCAGCCTTTGAGGGGAAGCCATGAGAAAGGAACAGCCATGGCAAGGCCAAATGACATCCAGCCCCAGCCCGACCAAGGAGCACACGAGCGGCTGCCAGCAGCAGCCCAGCACCGATTCCCAGGCCCCCAACTGGGCTCCTCCTTCCATTTAGCTATGTGAGCTGTGAAAACAACTCACTCAAAAATGCTCAAAGTGACCTTGTCTGAGGATAATCTGCAAGATCTGCCCCCCTCCCTGTATTTTTAATGAAAAAAAAGCATTTTCAGAAATGCAGAAATGTCAGCATTTGAGCCAGATAAAGCAGCTCCAGAGCCCAAGTGCTGAGTTTCATGGATGCAGAGTGGTGTATTGTTAGGGAGCAGCAGAGAAGTGACTTGTCAGATTGTAACACTTGAGAAATAAACTCAAATGTTGATGTAAGAAAGAGGTATTTCTGAAGTCATGGCCTCATTACTCCCATTATTTACCTTCCTGTTTCCACCTGTTATTTTGAGAACTGTTTCAATACAAGAAACATGTAACCAAGTGTTCTATAAAGCAGAGCTACCATATATGACACTATTTCTTTCTGACTAAAAAAAGGCTTTTAAAAACACAGTCTGTCCAGTGCACAGAAACTTGATTTACTAAAATAACTTCACAGCCTGAACTCAGATTCTTTCCAAACTTCAGAGAATTACCTTGCTGTTGAGCACAGGGTCGCAGACCTCTATAACTCACATCCAAAACCGGGTGGACATCTTTTACAGACACAAGGAATTACAGAATATTAGGGGGTTGGAAGGGATCTCAAAAGATCATCTAGTCCAATCTCCCTGTTAGAGCAGGACCACCTAAAGCAGGTCACACCAGAACACATTCAGGCAGGTTTTGGATGTCTCCAAAGAAGGAGATTCCACAACATCTCTGGGCAGCCTGTTCCAGGGCTCCGTCACCCTCACAGTGAATAAGTTTGTCCTTATGTTCATGGGGAAGCTTCTGTGCTCCCCCTTGCACCCACTGCCCCTTGTCCTATCACTGGGCACCACTGAGCAGAGCCTGGCTCCATCCTCCTGACACTTGCCCTTCATGCATTTACAAACATGAATGAAGTCACTTCTCAGTCTCCCCCATGCTGGCGTCCCAGCTTCCTCAGGCTCTCCTCTTGAGAGAGATGCTCCACTCTATCCTTTGTTGCTCTGAACTGGACTCTTGCAGGCAGTTCCCTGAGGTTCTTCTTGAGCTGAGGGGCCCAGAACTGCACACAATATTCCAGATCCTCACCTTGCCAACACAAAGTAGGTTGCTCTTCTCCTTCAAGATAAGACAATCAAAATGGAAAAGACAGACAGACTTGCCACATCATCCCTAAGTGGTACCATCTGAAGAAAATCTGTTGTCATTAGCAGAAGCTCAACAGAATGAGTTATGGAGAATAAATCTTGAGTAACTTGTGCATTACAGAGTCAGGCAGCTTGTCCTGCATGACAGCAGCACACAGACACCAGCACTGAAATCAGCAGCTCAGTGTCACACTCAACCAGGGACAGGCTCTTTGAAAACCACTGTCTTGTCCAGTGTGCCAGCTGTCCTCTGCACCAAGTCACTACTCCCAGAGTGAACCTGAGCCTACTCATCTCCATCCTAATTATTGATTAACAAGTACAACTCAGTTTGACACACTGATATTTTTTTAATCATCCAGAGGCTTCCAATTAGAGAATCATGGAATGATGGGTGCTGGAAGGCACCTCTGGAGCTCACCTAGTCCAAACTTCCTGATTAAGCTGGTTCACCTACAGCAGCTTGCCCAAGATCACAATGTCCAGGCTAGTTTGGAATCTCTCTAGAGCAGGACACTCCACCACCTTTCTGGGCAGCCTGTCCTAGTGCTCAGACACCCTCGCAGGACAAAAAGTTAAGGCTTGAGTAGTAGTTATCCTAGAAAAGATGAAAAATATAGAAACAGCTTCTCATTTCCAGCCTTCAAAAGGAAGGGTTTGTTGTTGGATTAAAAGGTTGAAAATGATAGAAGAGCTCCAACACTGATCAGGCTGTGCTCATGCACACACTGTGCCATGAAGAAACTTCTCTCTGAACACATCAGTGGGTACTTTGTGTGCCTTTTGGAGTGACTTGGGGAGCAAGGGTGGGGGAATCTGTTGGGATTTAGTCTTCTGTTAAAGAAAACAACCTTTCACGCCCGGCGCCCCCCCCCCCCCCCCCCCCCCAGCTGAAGGAACCAGCATCTTTGCTCTGCAAGTTGTCTTTGCTTGGAGAGTAAAATATATTTTCATAACTGAGCAAGGCATTCAGAATTCAGAACACTGCTTGCAAATCTGACAGTAACTTAAATATTACCTGTTTGGCAAGGGCAGCCATAGCTTCTTTTGGGATGAAAAGCCCAGTGATGCCCTCAAAGACAGTTTTATTCGTGCAGATGCTCCTACTCTGATGTAGCTGTAAAACTGCTGCTCTTGTTTTCAGCACTTGGCACTTTTTCCACATCAGGCTGAGAACAGAGACCAACCATTTTGCTCCTGAAACACTGTACCCTGGGACTGAGAACAGACACATTCTCACCTCTGCATCTGTTGAAGACTTTTGTTCTTCTAAGTTATGATGTCTCAAAGGAAAAAAAGGTCTTTCTTCTGAGTACATCTGATCACTATTCAAGAAGCTATCAAAAATAAAGGCTGAATGTACAGCGGAGATTTTGTAAAGGCACAGGGAAAAATGTCAGCACAGTCAGTCACTTCCTCCTCTCATTTCCAAAGAGTAGAACAGATTTCTGCTGGAATGGGGATTTTTCCCCAATAAGCTAACTGTAATTTTTCTTTGTGAGGCATAGATTCTCACTATTACAGCTAGTGGGGCCTCAGATCACACCACATACCCCCAAGAATGAGTAATGGTCTCGTTTTCCATCTATGATGCAGTACAAGAGCCAAGGGCAAGCCACTGACACTGGAGCATTTGGATTGGGATTTTCATTTTTGCCTTCCGCTCTTGTCAAGGACCCACTGTTGAAAGCGTCCAAATAGGACTTTATAAAAGCATCTTTTCAAGGTTCAATAGAAATTCAAATGAACTTATTCTCTTTGTGATGGGGTTTTGAGTCATCTCCTCCAAGGGAGGGGAGAGGAAAGAGCATCAGAAGAGGGGGTTATTCCTATTCTAAAAGAGGGAGTAGAGCTACACGAGTCATCCTTTATCTTGTCATCTTCCTGACCACAGTATTGTGAAAAGCCCACAAGCAGAAACAGCAACAAACATCAGTGAAATATGTGCTTTTTATATCATAAAATCCTGCAATGAGGAGGAAGGGAAACCAGAGTATCTTCTGACCCTGCCTGTTGTCACCCTTGCCACGCCTTCTGCAAGAAAGAGTACACAAACCTTATGCAAACCAAGCAATTCCTGGTAGCTTCAGAAGAAGCACTCGTCATAAGGCACAAAACCTTCATTTGCCTGATCTTGTTTACAGAAATGACAAAACACGAAAGAATCTGCTCTAAGACCACAGCTCTCTTACAGTGGGAAGAACACTGAAGTGGCATCAAACAGTGCTGCTCCCTGCTCCCATAAATTTCTTCACTGGGGTAGGCTGTAGCTCCCAACACCAGGAAGTTGGGTGAATGTAGAGATGGGTGGTAGAGAAGGTTCTGCCTAGTCCTGAGTCCTACCAACATGCCATTGGTATGCAACTCAGGTGAAGTTGCAACCTCCACAACTTGTTGGTGCAGGTGATCATAGAATGGTAAGGTTGGAAAGGGACCTCAAGGATCATCTAGTTCCAACCCCCTGCCATAGGCAGGGACACCTCCCACTAGTACAGGTCACTCAAGGCCTCATCTAACCTGGCCTTGAACACCTCCAGGGAGGGAGCAGACACAACCTCCCTGGGCAACCTGTGCCAGTNATGGTGCATGGCTTTTGAACTCTTTCCTTTAAGGAATACTTTCTGGGTTTCTGCACATCTGGGAGCTGGCTGTTGTCACACCAGAGACGGGAAACGCGCAGTGCTTTGTAGTGAAAGTGAAAAAAAACCTCAAACTAAAAAACCCCACAATCTAAATCCCCAACCCCCTCTTTTCTCTGTAACTGCAAGCCAGTTTGAATTCCTAGCCTGCACATCTCCTTGCTTTCCATCTAAAAGAAAGAGTATTTAGATGCAAGGGTGTCGAGCAACATGAATCATCTTTAAAGTATTCAGTTTAATTAGACAAGGATAAAGAGGTTTAAACAATGTCACTGAAATCTAATTCTCTGTATTAACCTCTGTCATAAAGCAGAAGAGCCAAATCAGTAAAAGTGAAAAAGTGATGCTTTGGCTAAGCTTATTTGTTACAGCCACTGCTCTTGAACAATGTGATTTTTATGGCCGTGAACCTCTGTAAGAGCAGAAGTCAAGGTCACGATAGCAATACATCATGCTGGGGGAAGAACCGTACTGGAACCTCCCATCTGAGGGCTGCAGGAACAAAAGGCAGCTGTGGCAAGCTACTTTGAGGAGAAATGCTACTTGAAAAACATGATGTGTGCTTGCTGCAGTGTGTTCTGGTAAGACAGATGAGTCCAGGGAACTTTGCTGAGCACCATCTCATCTCCTCTCTTCACAGGAGATACAGAGCAATAGTGAGCTGTGGAGCTGCATCCACAACTTATTTACACTCCACAATAAAACTCTAACTTTCTTAGTTTCATACAAAGCAGTTATTTAGGATGTCAATTCAAAGCAGATTTTTTTTTTGTCATAGAACAGTGGACTTGCTGATACTACAATATGTTTGGGAAAGGATATGGATTTGGACAGGAAACAAAGAGATGTGTTGGATTTTTTTTTCCTGCGTGGACAGAAAAAAAGGCAGGACAAAGTCTCTCAATTCAAGATCAGCACAGCTCCACTTCAACAAGAGTGTTTCTTCCAGAATCAGCTCCAAGTATGGCTCTTCTGCAAGGAATAGTTGTATGGGTGAGCACTTAGAGCAACCTCCAAGGTTCTGCCTACAGAGACACTTGCTGGAACATTTGATGTTCTCTTGACCTAGCAGATAGGCTTGTCTATCTAATGCCCAAAGTCCACACATTTTTAATGCTCTTCTCTGTGCCACCAAGAGGCATTGCTTTTTCATTACTTCACAAACAAGAGAATCCTGCAAACCCAAACCCTGACTTCAGAGTGGCTTCTCAGAATCCAACAGCCTCAGTAAAGAACTGGTGGGGTATAACATGCAAATATTCAATACAGAGCATGGTGTGAGTGACAGCAACAAAACAGATGTGAGGAGTGAGAGAGATCCGTTCTTTTAGTCTGATTTAAAGAGAGAGTCTGGATAGTAACCATTTGTTACCCCCACGATTATACAAGTAAATTACATCACTGGCAAGACAGAGACACAGCAACACAGAATCATGGAACTGCCTGTTTGGGAAAGACCTTAAGATCATCAAGTCCAGCCATAACCTAATTATCTGCCTGTACACAACCGTGTTAGACCACGTCCCTCAGCACCTCATCCAAACCCATAGCTTCCCAGCTGAAATCAGAAAGACTCAAGTTGGAAAGAAAGGCTTCAGTTACAATAACCAAACAGAGCAGCAGCTAACAGTGCAGGGTTTTGGTTTGCCATTATATGAACTTTAAAGTATATTGGACTAAATGGTCTCCAGAGGTCACTTCCAACCATTCTGCAAGTCTGTGTTTCAAACTTCTTTCCTTAAGCTAAACTTTCAGCTACTGGGATAGATTATTCTGTTCAGGTAGATGAAATTTAAGTTTACATTGTGGTCTCCCACAACCTATTGAAGAAGTAGGACCTGTCCACATGGAGGTCAATATTCTTATAATATTTGAAGAGACAGATCAGAAGTTAAGGTCATGCCACCTTAGGAGCTTTAAAGCAATGCTCCTGTCTGTCCAACAGCTCTGCCCACAGCAGAAAGGCCTGGGGAGGTTCAGCATGGCACTTCTGCTAGAGGAAAGAGCTTTTCCTCCTGGCAGGCAAGGCACCGTTTCTGACTCGGAGCCACGAGCACAGAGTCCTTGTAGTGCAAAGTGCAAAGCATTACACAGTCCAGATGTATCTCACAACAATGACAACCAAATTCTCACTGGAGGGATCCAGTTTGACATGGCCTAATTCAGTGCAAGTGAAAACTATGCAAGCCGAGAGAGACATAATCTAATTACTCCTGGTTTGTCGGGACCGAAGGTGAGAGGGAAATGTAAAAGCAAACAATGTCGTGTTGCTGGACATGCAATGCTGCAAGGGAGAGCAGTGAGAATCAAAGCACTGCAGAAATGCATGTCAATTTTCATTAGATATGGCACTGACATACATTAATATTTCTGACAAGCCAAGAATGCCAGATTTCTAAGCACAATACGAATCACATTAGAATTAAGAACAGCTGAGCCTGCACAACAGATTACACAAGTATTTGTGAAGCACAGGAAATACTCCAAGCCAGCAATTTCTCCTGTATATATGACTATAACTAATAACTGTTACAGCACATGTATGATAAAAAGCCACTTTGTTAACATAGTAACTACGAATTAACAAAGCACTAGATAAAACACCTGGGCAAGGTCATTAGAAAGGCCCTTTAAAATCAGGGGTTTGCTCTCATACAAAGCTGTTACCTTACCCAGAGAGAAGGAGGCCAATGAATTGCAAAAGAAATTCAAGCTCAGCAAAGTAAAACTTTGCTCAGATTTTTAAAAAGCTGGCAAAATGTCTTGAGGGGGTAAATAATTAGTGTTGCACCCAAGCTTGGGAAACAGAAAACACAAAGCACAAGGCTCAATTAGCAGCAGAGGTTATCTGAAGCCTTTTACCAGATAAGGGCAACTTCACTCTTTTCTGGATTATTTTTCATTACTTGGAATTGTTTAAAATGTTTCTAATGTTGGTTGATAATGACTGATGAGACTCTTCAAGACAGCCACTTAAATGGACATGAACAGATGAGAGGCAGAGTTACAGGATAGATATAGTGCCAATAATGCAGATAAGTCACTTATATTTTGTGGTGCCCCTCAGTCAGTTTGAATGATTGAAACAGTGACTGGTTGTGATGAGGAAAGTTTGTCTAAGTGTTTTTGGGTTGTAAAACAACAATCTAAGATTAATTAGTGATGTGGGATGAAACACTGGAACTGAAACAAATGAAAATGCAGGGTAAGATATTTTGGGTTTATAAAAAAATAAAAGCACTGATTCCTTAGCTGAGAGAGCAGATGAAAATAAAGCAAACCCAAAGCACACAGGAGCCCTGCCCAGAGAAGTGGTGGTGTCACCATCCCTGGTGGTGGTCAAGAAAAGTGTGGACACAGCACCTGTGGGCATGGTTTAATGTCCCCAGTGGTCTCAGGCTGAAGGTTGGACTTGATGATCTTGAGGTCTTTACCAAAACAATTCTATGATTCTATAACTAGCACTAGTTAGATTTCTCACTTGGATGGACCACAGATCAATAGCAAACTCAGCTATGTTGCAATGAAGGTGTGATCTTTCATCCCAACCGTTGCCTGAGGCACACATAATTATCACCTCAACAATCACCCCCTGATGCTTCTTCCTTACCACCTTTCCTTTTCAAGCTACTCTGCCGCCAGATGGTGAGGAAATGGTGCAGAAGAGCCTGACAGCAGTAAACTGATGCCCCTAAGACAGGCAAAGGACAGAGCGGATGGCATTAAGACTGACACACTATAGCCATAATGTCCCCAGGCTGTGCTGGTAGCATGTTCCTCTGATGGAAGAACAGGAGGTGTAAGCTGCATTTTGAAGTGATGACAGTAAATACATTTCAGATATATCCTACCTGCCCTTCTCAGTCCTGCTCCACACCATCTTAATCAGCATTTGTTTTGTATCTGCTTTCCTGCCATCCCATCCTGTTAAACTACACAATGTCAGGTGCCCACACTCAACTTAGACAAGTAAAACCATAGAATGGTAAGGTTGGAAGGGACCTCAAGGATCATCTAGTTCCAACCCCCTGCCATAGGCAGAGACACCTCCCACTAGTACAGGTCACTCAAGGCCTCATCTAACCTGGCCTTGAACACCTCCAGGGAGGGAGCAGCCACAACCTCCCTGGGAACCTGTGCCAGTGTCTCACCACCCTCACTGTAAAGAACTTCTTCTTAACATCCACTTTCAATCTCCCCTCTGCCAGTTTAAACCCATTGCCCCTTGTCCTGTCATTGCAAGACCTTGCAAATAATCCCTCCCCAGCCTTCCTGTAGGCCCCTGTCAGACACTGGAAGGTTACTACAAGCTCTCCTCGAAGCCTTCCTTCATTGAATGCATTCTTCTGGACTCAGTCAAGCTACCCTTCCATACACTTCACCCACACTCCTCTTTCAGATGCCTACAGAGATCACACATGTGTTGCTGAGTGCTTCTGAGCACTGACAAGCACCAGCACTGGGACTGGCTAATGTCACCACTATATACACCTGAAATCTCACCATTCGATCTACCTGCTATGGTGGTCTACTTCAGAGTGAGAAAAGGCCTCCTCCTCTGCCCTCCTCAGTGACCTGGCGTGGAGAACTGGTTGCAAAGAAGAATTGAGGCTCGGCACTGATATTGTAGACTGGAGCTGGAAAAGATGAGTGCCCATAAATACAAACATCACCAGAAAAGCTCACAATAAGGTGCTCAGGGAACCACAAGAGGCCTGAATTAATTTTTTTAGATAGATTAGATAAGCAGGGACAAAACCATGGGCATCAGTCATTGGCTCACATGAGCAAGAGCTGTAACAATGAGCTCCATCCAGCTGGGTCCCTGCTTTGAATGACTTTTCAGGGTCAGCCCAAGATGTTGTGTAACAGTTCTCTGCTCTCTCTGTGGCACAGTTTTACAAACCTGTAATCATGGCACTAAAAGGTGGGAACCTGAGTGCAAATTCCCATCCTTAGCCCAGTAGACTGGTCCAGAGTGGAAACTTGAATTCAAGTCTTTCACTCATCAGGGGGGTGCCTGACCCATCAGAAAACAGTGGATTTTTCCCCCCTGGCTCACTAAGCATTAAGTGGTTCACTCAAAGTAGAAAAGGAACAGACTCAAATACTCATGCAGATTATTTTATATTAAGGACATTCAAGCTTCTAAGCCAAACAACCCACATGCCAAACATTTCTGCAAGATCAAAAGCCACATTTTCTGCTCTCTCTCACACACAATCCCACATCTCAACTTCATCCTCCTACTAAACACCTTGGTCACTTTATTTTCAGACTCACTGTTCTCTAAAAATTATTTGGGTTTGCTTCCTAGCAGCTATACTAAAACCTGTTCTGAGGCACGCAATATCCAGATAGCTATGGGATGGATCTCAAGTTGAGCTGCTTGTGACAGGCATAGTCTGGCAGTCATATTTCAATAACCCATGTCCCACAGCTGGGCACTCCCTGAGGTTCAAGAAGGCATCAAGCAATAGATGAAGCTGAATCTAAAATTTCTGTTATGCCATGTAAATAAGGTAGTAATACATGAGAACCTAAAACACAACCAAAAAATCACCCAGAATTGGCTTGTAGCTGAGCAGTACAGAGACCTAACTTCCCTCAGCCTCACTTTTGGCTCAGACATATTGGTGACAAGGGGAGCTCCAACTGCTTCAGCCAACAAGATGCTACTCAAATTCAAACCCAGGATTTGAAACACATTGTGAACGCAGACTGCTGGCTGCAAGCAAGCGTGCATCAAGCAAGGCACAGAAGAACCTGCTGACATACATAAAATTACACTGACATATATAAAATTTTATCTGCAATGGCTTTAAAATTAACTAAGCTTTCAAAATAAAACGAGTTTACATTTCACTGCAGATCTACTTTCACTAATCTGCCATATTAGAGAAAAAGAAGATATGCTAAGTTTCCCAGCATACAACATGGACAATCAAATTGAAATGTCTCTCATCAATTCCAGACTAGATACCAAAGCATTTAAGGAACTCTGTGAAAATAGGCCATGTTCCAGGGAAAAAGCCCAGTAATTGTCTACTAGCTGATTATAAATTTGGCCCCAACTACAGAATCTCAATGTGTTTTGCAAATACCCTCCAAAAATACTCTCCTCATTAGGCCATAAAGCAAGGAGCAGGTCTGCACGCTGGCCATTTAAATCAATTATTTGCTCTTTCACACCAGATTAGATGTTGAGTAACCACCACCCTTCGCGAGTTACAATGGTGCAACGCAGAAACATTGTACTAAATTCTGTCCTTGTTTCTATGAACCCTCAGTTACTTGAGGCAGAACAGGAGGAGGAGGAGACCTTCTGATACACCTGAACTGCAAACAAACTATTTTTGCAAGTCAGAAGAGTTGTAGTGAATTTTTTGGTCTTGAATGAATAGGTGCTCTTTCCTGCACCATCATTGTTCACAGACTCACATTTTCTCTTGAATGCATTTACCCTTGTATAACCTACTTCCTTTTCATTCACCTTTCCCAGACCTTTTAGGAATATTTCATAGATGCTGAGGGATCTGCAAAACACTGCAACAGATCAAGCCCAAGCATGGGAAATATTCTCTGTTGCTTCCATTGCTCTCAAATACACCTGCTGTAAGACTATACAAGCTCCACTGCACAGGAAATCCTGGCAAGTTTTGGGAAGGCACAGAAATGCTTTCAGAGCCTTAACAAGCATGCTCTGTAGATGTGTCAAACTTCCTTCTTGCAAACATGAAGACAAGCCTCAACAGCACTCAAAACTTACCTGGGACCTCACAAACGGCAGTCAGCAGCACTGGAGACCCCAGATGTGGAGGAAGCAGCTGGAGTTCCAATTTCTTCACTAGACAGCTGGAGATTGCCCCAAAAGTCAATGCAGCTTTCAATCCTAACTTTTTGCTGTTCCAGCTGCACATTGTGGATCCCTGGGGAATGCACTGGCTGAGGAATTCCTGGTAGCATGGTTTCATAAAGCAATGTATGTATCTGGTTTGTTTCTTATTGTCATGGGAGTAAATCACATGTTGAGCTTTACTTGGGCTAATAACATGTCAAGAAGTAGAATCATACAGAAGAGATCCAGTATGCCAGCAACACAGAACAACCTTTAGCCTTCCACTACTACCCCAGTTTCAAACAGCATAAAACCTTTGAAGGAATAGTAGCCCCAAGCAAAGTAGAGGGGACAAATTAAAGCAAAGAATTTAAGTGCTTCAGCTCAAGCTGTTTGGATCAAGACATGGCAGAGCCTGTTCTTTGCTTATTTTCATCAGCTCCATTATTTTGCTTTCAAAAGCTTCATCAGATGCTATGGTTTAACAACAAGGATTTTGTCATATGAAATAACTTCCTTATTGCACACTTACACCAATTTGTGGAAAGATTGGATGTTCTGAAGATGTCATTTGTCATCAGCTTGTAGATCAGGGTTGGTTTTTTTTTTTTAAGTAGTAGCATTAGTCATTAATTGTTTTGATCTTAACAAGTGAACACTCAGACAGGAAACATGATACATAAACAGGAACAAAGTCTCTAACACAGCATTCAGTAAATACACCAGACTCTGGCCAGTCTGTTAGCAACCATCAACAGTTCTAAACACAACTGTAGGTTATGCAGTGTACACACTCCCAGTGATGTTTGGACAGTTTGTTACTGAGCAATGGAAAACAATTTTTTTCCTTCTCATTTTCCTCCCTTCTACCCTCTAGCAGCAAAGTCTTTAAACTGAGTTTCCTCCTCCAAATTTTTAGGGTCCAAAACCTTACTGTAGCTTTTGGTCATACATTATTCTCATGACCAAACCCAAATGCTTCCAGTTCCTGCTTGTGTGCCAGGAATAGTCACATACATCCCCCTGATTCATTAGTAACAAATAGACACCAGACAGACTCAGCTGTGTAATACAATCTCTGTTTGGTCCATTCTTGTATCCCAGCCAGTACATGGACTGGAGGAGGAAAGGTGAACCATTCAGGAAACCCTGAAGTGGCTGTACTGAAATCTGAGCAGGGAAAACCCAGCTACTCATAACTAAGGACCAATTTGTTCCTCCTTCTGACATCCAGCTCTCAAGTGAGATTTATGCTCCTATTTACTGATAAAAAAAACATAGTACAATTTATGAGACATTTGAACTCCTATCTGCAGGGGTGAATTTGAGTACCAGACACATCACCAGCATCACGTGCACCACGAGGGAAAAAAGGGAGTAGAAGAGACAGACAAACATTGGCAGAAAAAGGTGTAAAGTGGTATTGTGTTATTAAAACATTACAACAGAAATAAACAGAACATAAACAAAAGAAAAATAGTTTAACTTTTTTTTTTTTTTTTTCATTTTTCAAATTCAAAATGGACCCAAAGCAAAACCTTACATTGCAAAGGAAGAACAAATACATGATGATATTGATAACACAGTGCTGCACAGAAGCTAGAGTTGGGGGCGGGTCACAAGTGGCTTCTGTCACAATGTCATTGGGGGCTCCTGATGGAGTGAACTGAGGAAATTTAGACCCAGCTTTTTCCATCTAGCCTGGGTCCACCCTGGTAAACATGCTACATGTTCCCTCTTGCCTCTGGGTGTTTATTTATCTGATGAGTTTGTCCAGATGTGTTCTCCTATGACTGCCAACTAGAGCCAGAAAACAGCATTCTCCATGCTATCCCGAGGAAGCCAGAGTTATTTCAAGCATGACTGTTAATGAATTAGGGGGGGAAAAAAAAAAAAAATCAAAGCAAAAAAACCCCAAAAAACAACACTCAAGAGCTTTTCAAACTAACAAGTATTTTCTATAATGTAAATAGTTTAGAAATATGGTAATTAAATAATCTAAAAAACACTCTTACTCTGCTGTACATTTATAAACATAAATATTTACAAAACAACTTTCTGCTTTGTTTTCAAGGATGAGGTTTGCAGTTTGTTAATCATCAGAGTCTTATATTGATTCTTTGGTGTATTTGCCAATTTTTTTTTTTAAGGTTTATTAAAAGTGTTCAATTGGGGATTTTAAGGTAATAGAACCAGGCTATTATAACAAGTCCACAGTGCGCATTTTTCCTTCCACGTTCTAGTCCCAAGGAAAAACAAAGTTCAGTTTGTTCTTCAAAGTATTTGTGCACAACATTTAAAATAGTAAAAAAAAGGCCAAAATCCCCACTACTGAAATTTGGATAGGCTCATCAGTGTGTAATCACACTTCACTTGCACTTGAGCACATGTGTACCTGAAGGTAGTTAACGGGACTGTCAGTAGGTTCAGCCACACGTGGTGTGGTGCTCTGCTGAGTCAAGGTCAGAGAAATCAGCTACAAGAGATGGCTCAGCAGTGGGAGAAAAGGTGAGGGCTTCCCTCCACCTTGGGGAGGGCACAGAGGACAAGGATGATAATTAATTTAAAAGAAAGGCTTTTTACTGGCCTGAAATGTATCTGTGTTCCCTTTACATGTCAGTTATCTAAAAGAAACAACCAAAAAAATCAAACAATAAATAATGGAATTACACATTTCTTCATTAAATAGCATTCTTGTTACCAACAAAGTCTTCCATAATTTTCTTCAGTCACAGCAACAGACAGAACAAATAATTTGCCTTAATATAGATTGCAACTAAAATATACTCTAGATTACCTTAAAAAATATTACCTGTAAAAATTCAGTGGGGAAGGACACTGGTTTAGACCAACTTACAAATGCAGTGAACAATACCAAGTATTTTTTAAACAAAAGAAAGCAATTCTGAGGTTCTGATTTCTTGTCACAAAACTGAAGATTCCTGCTTAAAACCTGCCAGTCAATTCCTAACAGCTGTCCTGTCCAGGTACTGGGGAGCTCAAAGATGGCAACAGCTGATTTTTCTTGCTCCAACAGGAGCTGACAAACAGCACCATGCACATGAGCTCACACCCGTGGCCCGGCCATGCTCTCAGGTTGTCCCTGCTACGATGCCACCAGCACCACACACAACCTGGAGAAAGCACCATAAGCTCTGCTGCCTAGAGATGACCACCATATGGCACTGCACAGTGTTAAGGTTGGACAGACTTACTTGCTCCTGCTGCTGACACATCAGCTTTTGGTTACTGCTCAAGCAGGCTGGACTTGAACCAATGTGAGTTCAGCATCCCATTATCAATCCTCTGAGCCACAGATCTCCAAAATCACCTCCTTTGGAAACCTGATGCAATGCCAGGCACAATTGGGAGAGATAATCCTCCTTGCTTGCTGTAGTTTCAGTGCATCCATTAGCAGTGATAAGGACCATGCTCAAGAAATAACAGTCCAAGGTTTTTATTAAGAAGGAACTAGAACTGTTAAATAATATGAATATACCTGCTTCATCTTCCTTTTCATATTTTTAATATTAAATATCTTGAAAGTGACAGTGTTAGAACTGAAAAGCCACCACTGTTCCTTTCACCTCCCTACTTCCATTGGTATAACAGTTACAAAAGCACTCCTGATATCAGAGAGGCTCGTTTGGAGCCAGTAGATGGCAAAACAAAAGCAGAGGACACTGGCAAGAACCTTATGATGACTCCATAATGACTCCTTTGAAAATAAAGAAAGTGAAACAATGACACATTTTGGCCCAATCTTTTTTTTTTTTTTTTTTTTGATAGCAAGAGCTTCTTTTTTTATGATCAGAAACAAAACTCTTCAACAAAACTTTTAAACAGCTAGTATGAAAAAAACCCCACATTCAGTAGCTGAATTCCAGTACTCCTTTCAGTTGCTGCTGTCAGAGTAATTGCAAAACTCAAACTTCTAACACAAACAAGGGCTTGCTAGTGTACATATAAAATGTATCTTAACTTATATGCACTTTCCACTCTCCAACCTGAAACAAACTGAATTTCAGAGCAAATCACAAAGTAAAAAGTCCATCTCTGCTTTTAAACAAACGAACAAACAATTTGGCCAATTTCTTTTTTTTTTTTTCAGTGGACCCAGTTCAGCTGAGAACCCGTAGACAGTATTTCAACTGAAAGTGAAATAAAGCAAGTCATACATTCATGAAATTCAGGGAGAAATAAACAAACAGCAACCACTGCATCACTTCTGTAACATCGTCTCAGCACTGGGTGAGGCAGCAGCTCCTATTCTCATAAGTAATGCACCGAGACTAAATGAGGAATTGTGTGTGGGGGGGGGAAATCACACGTAGAGGGAAAATACATCAGCAAGATTATTGCACAGGAGGCACTGTATGAGAAACAGAATACATTGGCTTCAAAAAAACAGAACAAAACAAAACCCCTAAATTTGTTTACTCTTAAGTTAATGTAAAAAATACAGAGGCTGTGCCTCTTCATAATGTACTGTCATTGCTAAAAATAGACTTATAAACAGCCATCCATTTCACAGGGAATGTCAGGAAAGAGGGCCTGAATTTTAAGGGCATCTCAACTACAGTAATTAAGAAAAAAAAACAACCCAATATAAAAAAGCCAATGTATAGACCCTCAAATTGAAAGGGGTACCTGCATTGTTTCTTTAATTTCCAAATACCATGAGTACAGCACCGCAGAACACGAGCTCCTTCCCTCCATCCTGCAAAAACACAGACCTTGGCAGAGACAAGAATCCCAACAGACAAAGAGAGTCTGGAGGTATTTCTATCAGTATCCTTTTGCAGGAGTGGTGCCTTGATTTCCAAGCTTTGCTTTCTTGAGTAGTTGCTGAGCATGCCAATTGAAAACAGCCACTTGCCTTCAGGGGCTACCTTCCATCTGCACTGCAAATCCCAGCACTTCATGTGAAAACAAACAAACAAAAACCCAACAGCAATTTGCAAAATGTAGTATCATATAGAAAGCTTGGACCTTGTAAACTTGGACCAAGAAACCAAAAATTTAAGACCTTCTAGTATGTGGTATAAAAAACCCAAGGAAGTGTATACCTGCCTTCTGACTTCACAGAAAAATCAGAATTTGCATAGGATATACTTTGTGCAAGGCAACAAGCCTCTTCAGTATCTGGAATATAACTAATCTTGCTCAGAGTTCTTCTCTTCATGGATATCAGATATCATCAAATTTGTGTTTTAAGTAGTCTTTCATGACCTTGGCAATGGGTAGTTCATCAAGTAGTTTAAGGTTTTGAAGGCCTATACACTGTCGGATTTTAATTCGGCATAGATCTTGCAAGTTTCTGGGCTGTCCTGGAAAGACAAGAGGAACACATAAAAGGAAAATGATCACATTTTAAACATATTTTAAAGAGATCATTTACTCAGTTAAAAAAAACAAAAACAAAACAAAAAAATCATCACAGATGTTTGCTCTTTTCTAGGAGGCAGAGGGAAGGGGAAAATTACAAGAGAAAAAGGGGGGGAAGTTATTGAATTATTGTTCATCAGAAACACTGAAAATCAAGAGATGGATCCTAAAAACATTTTTACATGCACATAATTCCACTGATGCCAGTGTAAAGTGACATTATGCAAGTGAGGGTTCCCAGGCACAGGCAACAACGTAACTCCACCAGTTAACTTTTGATGTTTTGGTTTTTTTTTCCCCTAGCCTTGTAACACTTGAGGAAAACACCCTTCAGTCTTGCTCCTCTTCAAGTATTAAGACAAGAATTTCTATGTTGAACTGTAACAGGAGCAGGCAGTTTCCTTAGGGACTGAGGCTTCATAAAAGTTGTTCAAGGATCCCATGGCAGCGTTAAAGATTGTTTTTTCCCTTTCAATACAAAGACAAAGCCTTTAGGTTCTGGATATGGCTGCAACCTCATCAGAGAGAGATGAAAATATGAGTTAAGCACTGTCCACAGAGAAAAAGCTTTACTGACATCACACAGACTCCGGAATTTCTGGCAAGGATTTTCCAAAGTAATTGGTTCCCTTTCAAACTCATTCTTAACAGGAAACTGTTCAAACACCTTGAAAAATGGTCCCTCATGCAACATAATGTAAGAAAGGTTAATCCAGCCTTGTATTAGAACACAGCCAGCACTGGATCCCAAGGAGGAAAGAGAGAAAAAGAGCAGAACAACAGCCACTGCAAAATCCTGTCCCAGTTTACCCTTCTAGCTCTCACCACCAGTGCCTTTGGGCCTTCCTAAACCAGATTGCACACAGATCTATGTCTTTAATAGCTGTGAATGGCCTGCCCTTTGTAAATCTGCCTAATGTTTTTTTGAACCCATTCATGCTTTCAGTATCCAAAACATCCTGTGGCAACAAATTTCACAATATAATTAGGCGTTGGCTGGAAAACTACAAAGCGCTTTTATTTATTTTAGATCTGCTTCCTGATGGCTTTCTTTCGTGCCTGCCATTCTTTGGGCTACAACGAAAATAATGAGTAATTGTTCTCATGCTAGTCATGATTTTACATACCTTTATATTCATCTCCAATCTCCACTCAAGTACTCATGCTCTTTCCAAAGCTGAAAACTCTATTTAATAACCTCCTATCACAGGAATTACTCCAAACTTCTGACCAAACTAGCTGCCCCTGTGGTTTCTGCCCCTCGTTCTGCTCTATCTTGTTTGAACTCACCCCAATTAACACCAGAAAGCTTTGGTAGTCTGTATTTGGATCACAGACCCAACTGTTGTTGCCTCGAAGAAGGAAAAAAGAGGCTTAGACAGCTATGGCACCCAATGGCTGGCCAAGTCAAAGTGGCACCATAAACACAATGTAGGTGCTTGTGGCAGTATCAGGCCCACCTGTCCTCAACAGAGCAACTCACCCACGCTCCTTCGTTGTCTGTGCAATAGTTAATGCTAAAAGGCAGTGGTTGCTTCTGGAAAGAAAGGCACAGCCATGTTAGTGAGCTGACTGCTTGAATCAATCATTTCTTTAAAGGCAGCACCAAACAACAATAGCATCTTTAAATAACTTAGATGGACATTTCCAATTAGGTTCCCTGAGCTGCCACGATCAAGCAGGACACTTTGGGAAAAGGAAATGCCTTCCCTAAGGCATCCAGCATGGGTGGACACTGGGATGCTGTCAACTGGCCAGGCACAAACCTGTTTGGAGGAGATGGGGGGGGGGGTTTGTGTTTTTCTTGCCCAAACCAGCCCCAGAGCTGGCTCCAGAGCCTGTCCCTTCTTCCACCCTCCTCCCACTTCAGCAACTAACCTTTTATCAGCTACGTAGACAATGACATTACGAGTTTATTAGACTTTATGGTAAGCACAGAGTAAAGAGATTATGAAACTGTTTCCTGTTTTCTACTTCGGGTGTTTTGTACATGGTTTCAGTTACCCTCTACAGAGAGTTCCTCCTTCTTTCACCTTGCCTGAATTCTCCATAGAAACAGGCTGACAGACAGGTACACACTGGGATTTATCTTAAGCACTAAAATTATCTGAGGTAAGCTAGCAGAAGTAATGCATGAAAATAGTTGCAGTCTGTTTCTAAAGAAATTAGATTTGAAATTAAAGAACACAAAAATTTTGGGTTTCCTTCATGTAAGTTTAAAATACCACAGTATCTAAATGGCAGTTTATCTGTAATTATATCCTTCAGCCATGGCTTGGGATATAGTTCATAAGTTACTTCACCTACTGATGGTTTCTTCTTAGCTTTTGTTTTCCCCACTCCCCCACCTGAAAGAAGGAATTTCTACAACTCAAACAACAGCTGAATAATCAAGTTTTAGGGTTACTTTCAGTAAGATACCAAGCAGAGGAATCTTAACAGTGATAAAGAAATCATTCTAATAATTTAAATGCGAATGCAAACAGGGTTCAGGAAGGGCGCAGTTAACTTTTGCAAGGGTGCGAAAAACAGCATTGGAAGCTGTAGAGGACTACAGATGTCTAAGTGCATTTTCTGTAGGAAAGCACACAAAAATACAGCCACAAGACACTGATTTCTGGTTTCAGAAATGAATGCCTTTTAATTAACATCCTACGGGTTTTCGGAGAACAAAATGGAGCAGACAACTTAAAACACCCAGAAGAAATCGGTCATCAGTTAACTCAAAAAGACCTGATTATCAAACGTATGACATTTTCCCCTGATAAGCCTAAAAATATTTCCTGGGAATGTGTGAACAATGGACATTTCCAGTGTTAAGCACCAGTTGCTACATCTAGTGGCTGTTAGTGTCTTAGGTCACGCCTTGCAAATTCCAGGGTTATTAATGCATTTGTGATTTATTAGAAACGGTGTCTAGAACACTTACTCATTCTTGGTTGCATCTGAATGAAAAAGGAAAAAAAAAAAATAAAGGATTACAGAGCGATGTCAGTGAACCTTAGTTTGGCAAATGAAAAATGTTATTAGTGATTTGGCAAAGTAAGACAAGTTAAATTGTGAATAAAGTTCTGCTTAAAAACAATTAGGAAGTAACAACTTTGGTTATATCCTGCAGCGCAAGTTTGGAAAGTTATTTAGGTGAATAAGGTAGAAAGGAAGAGAATTAAAAAGAGAAACCCAAAAAACCCACAAACAGAAGGTAAGATTGACCTAATGACCACCATCACGCAAAACAGTGACATAAAACTAGTGATCACCTTAAAAAAAAAAACAAAACAAAACACAAACAACCCACTCTGATCCAGTCTCAAAGGGACACCTTGATAGCAGTTCTGGTATTCTGGAGCAGCCAGGTTATTGTTAGGCTGTTACACAACCCAAGTTACCATCAGGGCAGCAAACACCTGCTGCTGTTGCAGAGCTGAAGGCTTGCTAATAGGTTCACCAGAACAAGTTAAATACTTCAGTGGATTTATTTTGCAAGCTTTGTAGTGATAAAGTAGAAGTATTAGTAACAGGAAAGAGAGATGCTTAGTTCATCTTTTGTCTTCCACAGACAATGAAAAGCAGAAATCTCCACCAACACACTACTTGTGTATAGTTTCCCAAATGGGACTGAAAAATTCCTTCCAAACAGAAGAAATGTAAAACACAGGGTTATAAATTAAAAGAGGAATTGCCTTTCATTATTTTTTTTCCTCCTTCTCTAATAAACAGCAGAATTCAGTTATAGGTAAAAATTAATTACTTTACTAATTCAGTTCTTCAACTGCTAACAAAGTAAGTTCTTGAGGTTTTTTCTCTCCATTAAATAATTAGTCATTATTTTACTTTCAGTTAGTCTTTAAAAGTATTATGAATACATTTGCTATCTGTGGTAAAAAGCAAGGGTGTAGGAGGGAATCCATGTTTTAACAGCAAGAAATAATTACAGTTAATCCTGATTTTCCACTCAACTCATTCCTCTCCTTTTTGCAATTTCAGGATTTCTCTACTATTGTACCTTGGAGTTTGCTGCTCTATCCCAGAGACAGACAACACTTCCATTTAGGGTTTACTGCCTACACAAAGAACTGTGTCAGGATTACAGCTGCTCTGCAGCTATGCATTTAGAGCTCTGCCTGCCCATTTTTCCTATGCAAACTGTGCTCCCCAAGAAATAAACCAGTAACTCACCTAATAGGTCTATATTCAAGAATTATCAAGGTGCAACATAGAATCATTTAGGCTGGAAAAGACCTTCAAGATAATCAAGTCCTGAGCTAGTGGAAAGTGTCCCTCTCCATGGCAGGGGGATTGGAACTCGATGATACTTGAGGTCCCTTCCAACCCTGACAATTCTGTGATTCGACCTAGTATCTCTGGCAACACATTTTTAGAGACTCTCACCAAGTTTTAAGCAGAAATACTGTAAAGGTGGAAGAATCATGGTTTAAGCCCTACCAGTTTCCTCTACTGAAGACAGAACACCTGTGCAAAGCAAAACTCCTGAAGTGCTCTGATACTTAGGGGTAACTGAAATTAATACATTTCCAGGCTGCAGGAAGATCCTCTCTGATGTAATATTTTACATACTTAAAAAAGAAAAAAAAAAAAAAAAGGGCAAACTTTTAAAAGCAAACAATCAGTGTCATTGGCTTGAAGTGGATAGGCAGTTTCTGAAGAAGTTAAAACATGAAAAATAGCATCAGTGACATATTTCAGAAGCCGCCCACGGTTTTCTCTGCTGTATTAATATATTTCTCCAGAAAAAAAAAAAAAAAAAAAGCAGCTTACAGTGGTATTTCTCAAACTGAGCCTTTGCCTCCCCTGGGAATTGCGAAAGGCTGAAGACAGTAGCAAGAAACCACTTGGTAGTTTCTTTTTAGCTGCAAAGAAAGATTAAAAATAAAAGTTTTGTGAAATATTAAAAAGTTGAAACTAGGCTGACGTATGGCTGGCAGCAGCTCAGCTCCTCTGGAGTATCAGAATAAGGATTTATATCCACAGCTAACTATTACATCCATCCCTTAATTTACAACTGGAGAAACTTGGCTATTGCCAGCAATTAAATTTAGTTATGATTTACTTGTTGGGTTATTTTTTTGGTTTTTTTTTTTGGTTTTTTTTTTTTAGGGCATTAACAAAGATAATGCAACTTATCAATTGGAAACTTCGCATCCACCAGCTGAGAAACACATCGATGAAGATGTACAAGCAAACAGAATGATGCTGGAAGGATGCGATCACCTAGTTAGTGGTTGTTGCTGAGCTGAATTGAACTCTTTGTGGCAGTTAAGCGTTGATCTAGCAGTTTAGGAAATGCATTGTCATGTACTCTGTGTAATGTAACAGCAGAACAACTACAGAAGTTGTTTGGTTTTCCAGCACTCAGAATGCCAAGTAAAAGCTGGTATCAAGCATTCACAGGTCTTAAGGATTTAATTAATAAGACATGCAGGGTTCGATTTAGAGAGAAAAAGAATTACAGTGTGTTGGAGAAAGTGGATGAATCGATTCCTTGAATCTGTACCTAGCTCAACATGACAAAGAGCTTTTAATTCTTTTTAACTGGATATCATACAAGTTACTGTAAAAGTTCTAGTTTCATTTTGTGTTTGACATGCCTCTTTTAGAGTACCTGAAGCATGTTTTCATGGTTCTTCACAAAATTATTCTCAATGAGTCCTGGATATCTACTAAATTTCACTGTATCTGACACAGAAAAAAAAAAAAAAAATGTGTAGTTTAGCCTGAAAATGTATCTACGGAAAAGCAGAATGCCAGTAAAGCTCAATCTTAGACTCAACAGGTGTATTTAGCAATGAAATTAAGACTTGGATATGCTTGTAGATGATATATATATATATAAATAAATATAAATATCTATCTCCATTTTGTAGTGTCTCTATAAATCCAGTGCTGTGGAAATTCAGGATGTCAATGTTTATGTGTTTTTAGGAAACAGTGAAGTGCTCTGAACTATTCCATTATTTTACACTATAACAGTACAGCATAGGTGTGCAAATCAAGGTAGGGAGGGCTGGGTGGCTGCACCTCACAAGCCACATATAAATATATTTTTTTTACATAGGCCTCTTAAAAAAAACCTCTTTCCAAGTACACATCTGTATATAGCTATGCAGAAATGGTTCAGCTGCTTAATATAGCCACCTGAACTCTAGCTACCTTTTTCAATATCACGCTAGAGAGTTAACTATTTGTAAAGGACTTTTTCTGTTTCTAGAAAGAAAAAGAAAAGAATATATATTTAAAAAGGTATCAGAAATTGTACTGGTCTTTAACCAATAGGTAGCTGCAATCTACAGTAAGTAACCATGATTCAGAGGGTATTTGGTTATCACTGATCCAGTTAAAATGAAAAACATGAAATAAGCCTCTTCCCCTAGCATAACTCTGCATAACTCCAGATGACGGAGCAGACCACATTCATTAGTGTGAGATTTCCAGCAGCACCCAAGGAAGCAAGCAGTCAAAGCCTGCAATTCCAGTAAAGTTCTTTTACATTATAACAAACATGAGTATAATGTTTCTTTTGCAATTATCCATGTAATAAAATCCATAGAAATCTACTTGATTCACTGTGACACTTCTGCCTTCACAAAGTTCAGACTATGCAGAGACCCTTTAAAAAAACCTTTCTTCTAGTTAAAAAAAAAAATCCTAGTGCAAACTTCTTTTAATATAGGAAAGGGATAGGGACAAAGAATGCATAAGGATTTCCTTAACAAGACTTAAGTTTTGCTTCACATTTGCAGTGCTATAGAAATCTAAACACAAAGTTACACTCTCTAATCAAAGCCAAAGGAAGGAGGGGAAAAAAAAAAAAAAAGAATGCAGATGAAATATTTGTAGTTTAATTCATTTACTGCCCTTTAGATCTCGTTCCAGATCTGACATTAGTTCTTTGATAGCTGTTAACATACATGTCATACTACACTACCATGGACATATCCATTTACTTTGCTATTTGCTTCCACGCAGACAAGCATCTTGTCCAGCTCGTCATGGACTCTCCTGTCTGCTACATTATCCAAGCAGTGATTACATTAAAGGAGAGCTATGGGGAAGGGTTTAAGCATTTTTTATTCCCTTTTTTTTTTTAATGTAAACATGAAGAGACTAGAAATTCAATTATTTAAATCCTTGGGTATTTTTCTAATACCTGCATTTTCCTACCTGCACCATTCCAACTCAAATCCCATTCAACTTCAGCTTCAACATAAATCCTTCCATCCTGGGCTGTAATCGCACAAATTAGTTCTACAGACACCTGCACTACCAAAAAAGAAAAAAAAATGCCTCTATGTATCTGCACATGTACTATATATGTGCATCTTGATTTTTCCTTAGTGTATTCCCAGCTTAACCTACTGCCACTCCTGAAGAGGTACAAAACGGAAGCTTTATACTGAAATGCTCCAAAACAAATCTCAATCAGATGATCGCAAGTACTGTGGCAGTTGCCAGTAAATGATTTTTGGAGTAAAGTGTAACGCAGATAAGGAACAGAAAGGTGATTAATAAAATCACATTTTCAGTTTCAGTGTTGTTTTTTTCATTGCTAGGCCTTACTCCTTTTTGTATTGTAAAAAGAGGAGAAAATCAGAGGCATGAATGACGGCAGAGTTGTGATGAAAAACTTTGTTGTTCCTAACCTCCAGCTTTGCGCTTAAACACAGAGACACAGATAGAGTAACTTCCTTCCTCTCGCAATTATCAGTCTCTGCCTATAACCAGGAAGAATATCAGACCTTCAGGGTCAAAGTCCCAAATTCAATTTCTTCTTGCAGACTCTCAGGTTAATATTGAGCATTTCTGAGGGTTTGGTTTCTTGTCTGTTTCTCAGAACCTGCGATAGGGATTAAAGGCTGCAATTATTACCAATCACAATACCTACAGAAACCAAGAGAAATTCACTTACGGTGTTTTCAGAGGAACTGAAACATTACATTTTCTTAGTATTTGAAAAAAAAAAAAAAACTAGTTATTTTCATCTTGAACTCAGACTGCTAAATATTATCCCATTATATGAAGCACACAACCACTTTCACTTCAAGACATATCAGTTTAACCTTCACAATTCACATAGATAAATCTTAAAAATGTTACTCTGCAGCAAAAGGAAAACCAAAACTCCTGGTTTACTATTAAATGTACTCTTTGAAACTTCAGATCCACATGGAAAACTTAGATATACAAATTTCTATATCAAGCAATTAGTATAATTGTATAATAATTATATATATATAGTATAATTAGTATAATAATTCAGGAAATTAGTATAATAATTCAGGAAGAATTCCACTAGAGGAGTTCTCTGGAAGTTTTATAAATTTTTCTTATTGCAGTATGTATTTACTATAGAGTCAGAAACAGCCTTCTTCCTCGAAGTGCTACAGTGTGAGATCTCACCATAGCCTGATCTAATTGGGAACTCTGCTACCAAAATCCCAGCTCGCTCTTTACCCATTTCATCTCTCCCACACCATCTTATTAAAGTGATTATTCATGAAAACTGTGGAAGACAGTGTTTGGATATTTATAATAAGGTCAGCAGAGTCTGTTTATAGCTGTTTGTAAACATATTCATAATAATTTTGCTCAGAAGCACAAAACTGAAGTGTTTTTGTCAGTCCTAGTCCTCCTTGCTTTCCCAGTTCTCCCTCCGTCAGCACAAAACTGGGAGAGTTCCAACGCAGTTACATTGGCCCCAAATTTGAGCTATGTTTTTTGTAGCACAAATTTATTTTCACTTAACATTAAACCATGATGGTACAAAGGCTGCAAAACTAAGTTATGGTACTGGTTTCCAGCTTTCTGAATCGGTCTTCAGACACTGAGAAACACTGAAGTAGTCTAACCCATGGTGCTTATTAATAGGTCCTAAGATAGCAAAAAATTGCAGGTCTTGATATCTATCATTTGCTAATAATCTGAATGGTTCTATTCTGTGGTGAGAGGTTCCCAAAAAAGAGACAAGAAATGACTTTGAATGAGAAGGTGCAGGCAAATTAAAATCAAAATCTGCTAGTTGCTTGTATTTCTCATTATCGGCTTCTACCTTCCTCAAATTTCTCTTTAGATTTCAGACAAAAGAAAAACACCACCACAGATCACAAACCCAAAAATAAAATTCAAAATACTTATTTGTGTCAGCTACTCACAACAGATCTCATCTGATTCACCCCCAGCCCACAATGAATTTTGGTTTCTATGCAGAGTACATAGGGTGCTTAATTTTCATGAAAAACTACCATATTAAAAAAATTAAAGGAACTGTAGGGGACAAAGAAAAGATATATGAAATACTTCATCCACGTGTGAAATAGCAAATTCTTGCTAACTGCTAATCAGCAATTCCTTAATGCTTTAGGCAGAACTATAATTATGAAACACTATTACAGCCTTCCATGTTGAAAGAGGAAAACTTTCAGTAGCTGTAGTATGCCAAAACCTGATAATTGAATGTGAATAGAGTATTAGGAGCCTAATACTCTTTTAAAATACCTGAAGTTATAATGAGCTAAAAAAAATGTTTTTCACATTTCAAAGACACCAATAAAATTAAATCAAAGCTACACAGCACAGAAAACCCCTTCAAGCTGCAGAAACGAATCTAAGCCATTTTGTCTGGTGTAGGGGAGAGAGAATGAAGGAAAACACAAAGCAGAGAAAGCTCTTTTCCACCCCAGTCATAGTGCCAGATGAAAAAGCCAGCAACTGCAGAGTACTTGCATGATGATTAAAAAAGAGACACTAAATAAACCAAACAACAAAAATCAAACTCCACAACTCAAACATCTTATATGCTAAGGCTATTAAAAAAAATGAGATTTTTACAGTTCACTTTAAAATGAATGCTTCCTGTAGATACTCCAAACAAAAACTAATTTAAATGAAATATACTTAACATCAGCACCTTTTTGAGTAAGAGATTCCCAGTATCACAATCCCTTCACTTTCCCAGAAATTTTCTAGTGCATTTAAATAGTATCAAGGGCCAGAGAGGAAGCTAGGAAGCTTTTTTTTTTCTCCTTTTTTTTTTTTCCTGGGGCTAAATTGAAAGAAGGCTTTTAGAGGACACTGTGTCCTGTGATTAACTTCTCTTACATACATACTTGTCACTTCTTGTAAGAAATCCAGACAGGGTCGGCTACTTCCAGAAATACTTATTGAAACAGCCAGTGGGGTCTGTCCTTCATAGTTCCTTGTGTTAGTGTCTGCTCCGTAATTATACAACATTTGTGCACAAAGCACATCATCTCTAAGAGCAGACAAGTGTAAGGGTGTCTGTCCATCTTCCAAGCGACCCAAGTTTGTATCGGCCCCTCTCTGAAGGAACATTCGGCAGTACGAGTGATTGCTTTTGATCACAGCGTATCGTAACAGGAAACCATTCTGAATGTCGATGTTGGCATTGTGATCCAGCAGGATTTTCACACAGCTTGACCTCTCTCGGATAATGGCCAGCTGAAGCGGTGTAGTACCTTTATCACTGAGCGGATCAACCTCAGCCTTGAACTCCAACAGGAGCCTGACAAACGAGTCTCTGCCATAGTGGGCTGCTACGTGGAGGGGAGTCCAACCATCATTGCTTTTCGCATTAATAATGTCACTTCTGTACTCAGATTCCAACATCAGGCGTGCAATCCTCGCTCGGCCGTGCATGGCTGCATAATGCAGAGCAGTGAAGCCTCCAATTAAGTCCTTAACTGTGGGATCAGCTGAAGTTAAAATAAAATTAAACAATAATTAGAAGGCATTACAGTAATCCAGAGCTGCAAGAAAAAAAAAAAAAAGAAAAAAAATCAAATGGTTGAATGTTAGTCTTTTCATGCATAGCACAACAGGATTTATTTTGGACTTCAAACTAATTCTTGCTTTCATGAACATGCTATTTTTAAGGAAAAAAAAATGTTAAATTATATTTAGGAAAGAATCACACACACGTACAACAAAAAAAGGACTTTCTTTCATATACATATGTTTCCATTTGACAAACAGTTTTCCACATCTTCCTAGCACTCTTAGGCTAATTATTCAAATCTCTCTGTCCATCCAGTTTTCCTTCAAGCTCTACAATATTGCATTTCTTTCTCAATGTTCAACTTTAATTTTCCCTTGTGTTGCTTCTTGGTCTTAAAAAGAAGCATGTGTAGAAACATCTGCTGTCCCAAATTGCGGATGTTTTGCGGTCTGGCAGCATTGTATTGTTTTTAGGGTGTAATACTGTATTAGGTAAAATGTTTTTTCTGTGGTCTGCAGGATTTCCAAAGCATGTAGGATATATGTTATTTCAGATAATCTTGATAAAGTCAGCTTTTATATCTGTTCTGAGTTTATAGTTTTATAAAAATGTCAGATTTTACAAGAAATGTAAGCATCCATTCATGGAAAGAGGCAAGAAAAACCTTAGTGCAGAATACAAGTGGTTACACAGATTTTACTTCCCCTCCCCAAGACAAGACAAAAACACTCAAGCTGGTTTATCAATTTAAAAATTAATCCATTTGCTTACTTTAATTGCCTCAGGACACACAAACTTGTTTAACAAGTGACTATTCCCATGCACCAAATTAATTACTGCAGGAAAGGTGTCTGCCTCATTACCATTCCTCAACAAGGGAAGAAGCCAGGCTTTGAGATTTCTCACCCCACCCTCCACAGACGGTGCCTGTCAAATGCTAAAAGGTACAAACTGCAGTTTGGAAGTTTGAGGTGCTTTCCTAAGTCTCTCAGCTGGTAAGAAAGAAAACCTGCACAAGACACTAGCCCTAGCATTCAGCTGACATGCTTTCAATGTTCCTGCATATCTGCTAAAACAACTGCTGGGGTCTGCCCTTCACAGTTGTTTTGTGGCGTTTTCCACTCTGCAATCACCTAACATTTGTCCACCAAGCAGAGCAGACAAGCTTAAGGTTGCCCTGTCCATCTTGCATAACCTTGACAGCCCTCTCCTTGCATCCTGGCATATTGAATTCTTTTTATTTCCTCATCTATACATACTGTGTTTAGAAGGAAGGTTGTAGTGGCCAATGGGGCATGAGGAAGAGGAGCAGGACGTCATGACCATACAGGTTTAAAAGTGGGAGATGCCAATTTGCCTCTCAAAATTCAGACCTGTTTTAAATGAAGCTCACAATACAATATAAATTGTAATCCAGTTTAGTCTGAACACATCAGAACTCCCAAAAGGCACTACCACTAAACAACAGGAATAAGCTCCCCTATCTGGACCTCCTGTGATCATATCCAGATAACACACAGAGACAGACATCATGCCAAAATAAAAGGACTGGCAAGAAAAAGCACAGAAAACAGCTGCAAAGGTGATCCAGCGACTTTAAGGGATTTTTACATTTGTAAAAATGTAATGTGAAGACTCAGGGGTGGAAAACAAACAAACATAAAAAAATCCAGTGAAGAAACTAATACAGCCTGACTACACAGAGCAATAAATGTGAGAACTGCCTCCAGTGTATAGAACAGGAACCCAGAAATAACAAGAAAAATTCAGTGCCTTAGTAGTGAAATTTTTCCTAGTCTTCTGTGAAAAGTATAAGTTTCAGCATTCAGTCGTGTTAAACTAACCTGAGTTTAAGTAATTGATGGAGCATCCAGAGGTTGGAGAGACAACGGAGTCAGTGACTGAATAGGTGGTTCCTAACTTGCACTGTGATGATGTCCAAAATACAGCAAGGCATCAGTACAGCCCACAAAATCATTAAAAACAAAGATACTATTTCAAAGTGATGTCTGCTGCTCCCAAGGCTGTTTTCTTCACACTTCTCAGGCTATTCTAGATAATCTCCTGACTGCTGATAAATAAAGTGAGTAGTGTAAGCATGCCAATTAAGATGCAGGATGATGCATTCTGAGAGGCTGAATGAGGAAGAAAGATAATAGAAAGGTGAGAGTAGCAGACTGGGCCATTTCCCACAAAACAAGTTAAAAAAATCCAAAGATAAAATATCCATGTGTCTTCTGTCTTCCACATGGCATAGGGTATGCAAGATGATGATTTCTACCCCTGAAGTGAGGTGCAGGATACTGCTGCTCACCTGTTTAGTCTGTGCTATTTCCAAATTCAATCAGCTATGCTCCAACTCGTGTGTGCACATAAAGGCCTTTTCATACAAGGTGTTGTAATCCAACCACAACAATTTACTTGCAGCATTAAGAGCATCCTTCCCCTACTGTTCCATGCCTTCCCTACTCCCAAAATTTGATTACTTTTGACCACTACAGTGGACCACGAAAACACTAAGTCATGTAGGATAAGTGTCTCAACAAAAAAAAACCAAAAACCAAAAAACCTCCGAGTTGGGCAACTGAGCAACACAAACAACTAACTTTCCAGAAGTAACCCCAGTAGCAAAACCTCATGATAAAAACACTGCAATTCCCGTTAAGATTATGGGCTTGTAGTGGGCTAAGAGCACCAGTCTCCCTCCTGATGAGGGAAACAATCTTAACAAGACCAAGACTCCTCTTGTTATTCGGTCGATGATTTGCTGCCACCTCCTGGAAAACCTCTGAACTTCACAAGGGCTTTGAGCAAAAGTTGGACTTAACGTTCACAGGATCATAGGATGTTAAAAAGGTTGAAAGTGACCTCTGGAGATCATAGAATCATAGCATCAACCAGGTTGGAAGAGACCTCCAAGATCATCCAGTCCAACCCAGCCCTATCCAACCAATTAGACCATGGCACTAAGTGCCTCACCCAGGCTTTTCTTGAACACCTCCAGGGACGGCGACTCCACTACCTCCCTGGGCAGCCCATTCCAATGCCAATCACTCTGTGAAGAACTTCCTCCTAATATCAAGCCTATAAATCCCCCTGCACAACTTGAGACTGTGTCCCCTTGTTCTGTTTCTGGTTACCTGAGAGAAGAGCCCAACCCCACCTTGCTACAACCTTCTTTCAGGTAGTTGTAGACAGCAATGAAGTCACCCCTGAGCCTACTCTTCTTCAGGCTGCACACTACCAGCTCCCTCAGACTCTCCTCACAGGGCTGTGCTCCAGGCCCCTCACCAGCTTAATCACCCTTCTCTGGACATGTTCCAGCAAGTTTGCAGATGACACCAAGCTGGGGGCAGATGTTGGTGGGTTGGAGGGCAGAAGGGCTCTGCAGCGGGACCTCGAGCGCCTGGACAGATGGGCAGAGTCCAAGGGGATGGCTTTCAACAAATCCAAGTGCCAGAGGCTGCACTTTGGCCACAACAACCCCATGCAGAGCTACAGGCTGGGGTCGGAGTGGCTGGAGAGCAGCCAAACAGAAAGGGATCTGGGGGTGCTGATTGACACCCGCCTAAACATGAGCCAGCAGTGTGCCCAGGTGGCCAAGAAGGCCAATGGCATCCTGGCCTGCATCAGGAATAGTGTGGCCAGCAGGAGCAGGGAGNAACAGGCCGGGATGCCATTGGCTCTCCTGGGCACACTGCTGGCTCATGTTCAGCTACTCTCTACCAGCACCCCCAGGTCCCTTTCTGCCTGGCTGCTCTCCAGCCACTCTGTCCCCAGCCTGTAGCACTGCTTGAGGTTATTGTGGCCAACGTGTAGAACTCTGCACTTAGCCTTGTTAAATCTCATCCCATTGGCCTCTGCCCACCCATCCAGCCTGTCAAGGTCCCTCTGCAGGGCTCTCCTACCCTCCAACAGACCCACACCTACTCCTAACTTGGTGTCATTTGCAAACTTATTGATGATGGACCGAATCCCCTGGTCTAGATCATCACTAAAGATATTGAACAGGACTGGGCACTCTTGTCAGAGCAGGACCATAGAATCTAGTGCAGCATGCACAGGAACGCATCTGGACAGGTCTTGAAAGTTTCCAGAGAAGGAGACTCCACAGCTTCTCTGGGGAGTCTGTTCTAGTGCTCTGTAACCCTTACAGGAAAAGTTCTTCATCATGTTGAGGTGGAACTTCCTGTGCTGTACTTTACATCCATTGCCCCTTGTCCTATCACAGGGCACAAGAGAGCAGAGGCTGTCCCTTCCTTCCTGACACCCAACTCTCATACACACTAGATCCTCTCTCAGTCTTTTCAGACTAAACAGATCCAGGTCTCTCAGCCTTGCCTCATAAGGCAGTGCTCCAGTCCCTTAACCATCCTTGTAGCCCTTTGCTGGACTCTCTCAAGTAGATCCCTGCCCCTTTTGAACTGAAACACTCTTGAATGTTGCACCCAATTTCCATCCATTCAGTGCCTGTGTTAGTAAAGATGCTAAAAATCTGGTGGTGCCTTAAAAACTTGGGTTGTGGGGGTTTGATTTATTTAGTTTTTAAAAGGCTTCAGTACTGGCATCATGCTGTAAAGTAACTCTTCCCCTCTGGAACACAAACAAGGTGCAAATTAATTTGGAATGATTCTCAGCTTACCTTTGAATCTGCAGAGGGATAAAAAAAGGACTTGGTATGAAAATATTTAACTAGGAAAGGCTGAAGCCAGTACTTGCCAGCATTTCTTTATCTTCCCTCAATCTGATTATGAAACAATTACTTTTCAGGCTTTCCATAAATTTGGGGAGAGCAGAATCTAGAAACAAACAGCTGCATTTGGTCACTTCTAATGTTCTTAAATATAAGACATTACATAATGGCATAAACTTTGGGACTGCTTATCAAGAGTACTGAATTACCACCATCAAGCTCACTTGAGACTAAAAATTTGCCACACCATAATTATTGGATTATTTTAATGCTAAAAGTTAAGCACCTAAGCTAGCCATTTAAACACTGCTCTTAATGAAACTCTTTTCCAATACTGCCATTTAGAGGATAGACAAATTCCTAAGCAAGAGTCTAATATTTTAGAGTCTCAATTTAGAGATCAGTGGGGCAGTTCCCCTTCTTTTGTGCCACCTTCATTAAATCACTCTATCACAGTCTAATATTGGAATCCAAGAAGGCAGTATTTGTAGCTTCATAAAGTACTTCTAGTATTTCAAGATTAACTCTCTCAACTAGGGAGAATTCTGACCACAAAGTTTAGAAACATGACTACATACAGCTTGTTTTGAATTTTCTAGGCTAGTATTGATACAAAAGCCCTCCAGGAAAGCATGACTGTTCAAATACAAACTTTATGAGCTGGTTTAGGGGATGAGCATTTGGCATTCTCTAGTTTCTCCCAGATTCTGTGTGACCTTACTGAAAATGAGATAACCTTGCAGCCGAGACTAAAAATAAATACATCTGTTTGACTCCTTTCTGTTATTCTTCAGTTTCTAGGAAGTTCTTGAATGATTTCTTCACATTAATAAGAGTAACCAGAAACTGTCCTGCTCAATTAGTATTGAAAAGATATCACCAAGGGGCAACCAACAATTATATACTTTCAAGACTTCAGATTGATGTAATGTTAACAGTGGGGGTTAATAAAACATAGTTCTTGTCCACTATTGGATTGCCTGTCTCAATGTATCATTTTGACAATAAAAGTAGTACACTAAAGGGGAAAAAAAAAACCAAAACCCAAACAACTAAAAAAAACCAAAAAAGGCTAAAGGCAAAAATCCAAGATTACAGAAAACTACATTCCCTATTTTTACATTGCTTTTGAGTTGTGGTTTCTGATTGCTTCTATAGCTGGAAATAGCTGAGTTCGTAAAGTCCTCACTTTATTAAATTAAGACATACACACAAAAGGAGCAAAATTCACTGTTTTCCATGAAAACTAAGATTCTCCACAATTCTGGTCAACTTTCTGCATTTCATCACTCACTGAATATTTATTATCTGACCTATTACCTCTGTATCTAGTTGGTATTTCTGCTGGCTTCATCCTTTACTCTGGACTGGATTTTTATGCATTTTCTCCATCTATCTGTCTCTCCTTGCTCAGCAGATAATAAAAAGCTTCCTCCCATCCCACCACCTCCACTCAAATCAGCCAATCTGCATGCACAATGCCATCCTCTGGTTCTTTTCTTTGCTGGTGAACAATGATGGAAAGGAAGAAAAAAGCAAAAGCAGGAGGCAGCCAGGTCATGACTCCCATAAGAAGCTTCCTTTTATTTCCAGGTCAGTGACCAGATTCGTTCTCAGCCTCTATTAGCCAAACTCCATTTCCGTCCTGCTATAATGCAGGACTATGTCAGTACTCTACCAGCATCTCAACTCTGAAGCCACAGCATTCTACCTTCAGCAGCAGCCCAGTGTGGTTTTCTCATGCCTGTACTATGAAAATATTTCCAGTTCTGCTAACCCTCATCACTGCTTTAGATAACCACAACTACCATCCCCTACCAGACCCTTCCTTTCCATCATTTTCCTCTTTCCGCCAAGGCTCAATCTGCTCCTCACTACCCACTTTATTACTAATACATACACGATCAGTTCAATACTCCGCTTACCACAAGATTCACACCAGAAAATTACTTTTTCCTTCACCCCAGTATCATTTTGATCCACAGGGATTAAGCAGCAACATCAAAATAATCCACTTCTGATAGCAAGAAAGGTGGAGACCGAAGAACGGTAGATGCAAACCTCTTGCTAATGAGGCAGGCACGATTTAAGTTGGGTTTTTTAAGAGTCAGCTCATTCACTGCTTAATAGCTCATTTGTGACATTATTATGTTTTAAATACTCATTATCTTTTATGTCTCTGTTTTGAGGGAAAACAAGGCAAGGCATAAAACAGTGCCAATTTGCTGAAGCGCAGCTCTGCTACAGGAAAGCTGTTGTAGATGACTAATCCTCACACTATTTGTTACTCAACTTTTTAGTCCCAGTGATTAAATGCTATACTGCTCCCAGAACTGGGACGTTTCATTACAGACAGTTTTCACGAGGCATCAGATTCAGCTGGCACTTTATATAGGAAAGAGTAAGAACAAAAATGTAAACAAAACCCAGCATCAGCAGCTCTTTGGTATCAAAACCTATACAATGAAAATCCATAGCAATATGTAAGGGTGGGGTTTCTGGGTTTTGAGATCATCTTCAAATTTATAGACTTAAATCCAACATAATTGATGTCTCGCAGCCTGAAATTTTTGAATGATCAACCCGAAGGCTTGAGATTGTCCACCTGTATTGTATTTTAAAAGCAGAACTTAAAAGTTCATTACTAGTGTAATTTAGTAGCTTTTCCCCCTTTCAATAAGGTCATGAGTGTGTGCCAATATGACATGGTTAGAATGAGGTAGTAGGTACCTCAACAAGGTCCAGCTGTTTGGGCTGTATTTCACTACTGCTCTTAAGGAACATATCACTGATATCACAGTGATGTGCAAATATCACAGCCACTTAACACCATTCAATTTTAAGGTTGATCCATACATCTGACAAGACTGTGACACACATAAGGGGGCCATATGGCCTCAGATACATAAAGTATCAGTTTCCCTGAGACTGAAAACATCTTAGTTCATAATTTATTTGAGAAGAACAGCACTAAAATAGAGGATGCCATTCTTGAAGAGCACTAATCAGAACGTGGAGAACATCTACTGATTATTTTTCCCCTCCAGTATCACATACAAAAAAAATCGAGACCATCCATTTTGTAATTTTAGGTGGTCCTGAAAGAAGATACAGTAACAAAAATTCTGACTGTATCACTTCACTTGAGGAGTAATAATTATCACCCAAGTGAATGTATCACTTAAATCCACCAAAATTCGGTAAGTTCTTGAAATAAAGTTTCACTACGGATGGATGCCTGGAGGTGGAAACTCCAGAGGACTAGGTGTCATGCTGAAGTCCTTGCACAAAGAGTAGTTTGCCTACATGGAAACTTAAATCTTTAATGCAACTTGTTAACCTGCTTGAGAATTCTGAAACACACTTCCCCAGGATTTCAATTCAAGGACCTGCCCCTTCCTCTAATAACAGCACCTAAAAGAGAAGAAAAGCCTTTAGTGAGTGCTGCGAGTGGATTTAATTTGGTAATGAGCCCTTCTGCCCTATTTTCATAATGCTTATTCATCCTTTGAACAATTTCTAGGCAATGCTGAAAAAAAGAAATGAAAGAGAGTCCAGTATTAAGACATAAAGCAAATCTATTATCTCCTTCACAGAATATGCAGCAGAAGGAAACAGATGAAGCACTACTCCAAAGAAAGAAAAATTTAAAAAGCAAACTAATAAATCAGAAAGGTAAATGGTGCTGGAAAGCCTTACCATGGGGATCTGGCCCCTGGTATTTTTGTTATCAAGCTGGAGCTGCTCCTGCAGCTTGTTGACTGGAGGTGGCACCTCCTTCTATGGAATGAGGTGCAAGCTGAAGCAGTTTTCCAGCTGTGAGATAGGTATCAAGATTTTTCCTCTCTAGGCAACTCACCTCCATGTTCCAGAAAAACACGGACACATCTCTCTTTCCCTCTTGCTGCAGAGAAATGAAGCAAGGTCCAGCCATTGGCATCTCGACCATTTGGAGAATACCCTTGCTCCAGCATCTTGCGCACGGTGTGAACATCGCCAGCGGCAACTGCAGCCTGAATCTGCAACTCTTCCTGTAGCTCAGGGTTCCTCCGGCAGTGATGGTGTAACATCCTAGCTGAATCTGGCTTTTACAGAAGTGTCATGAGGTCACAGGAGTCACCTTGAATCAGTATAAAGCATGAATAAATTAAGATTGAGCCCAGGAAAGAGGTATTTCAAAAAACAACATGGTACTAATGAAAAGCAATGCTAAGATTTACTCTCTACAGGGAGAGGGAAGTCATCTCATACACAGGATAAAAATCAAATCTCACTATTGCTAGCAAAATCATAGGACTTGGCTCATATCACCAAATGGCAAAAAAAGAGATGCTTGAACATTATAAACATTTTCTTCAGAAATGACAGCATCAAACAGCAGTCCACAACTGAAGCACCTGAGCAATATGCAAAGTGAAAAAACCTCCAGAATCCAGCATTTATAAATCACACCATGGATAACATCACTAACTTCAGAGACAGCGGTTACAGAGATGATCTAAACTGTTACATGAAACAGCACTGCATTGCTACAGCAACTGATTATTATTGTTACTGTTTTTCTCAGTGAAGATTTTCATCTTACTAACAAAACCTATTCCTGTGACCTACTGCATGTGATTATTAGTAGCACTAGCGTTCAAACTGAACACTTTATTTTTACTATTTTTTTATTTTTTAATTAGTGTACCATCTATATTTTGGCTTGTGGATGACTTTATTAGTACATAAAGATTGCAAAGAGCCTTTATATTCCAAAAATCAGACACAAAGATGATAATATACAAGACCTTAAAAGACCTAAGCATAGCTAATTCAGCCCTGCCAAGCACCATGAGAACATGTACCAGAACAATCCAGTTTAGAACTACCTTGATATACTGTATCAGAGCTGGGGCAAAAGGCAATGTATCTAAAATACAGAACTGTTAGAGTGGGTCCAGAGGCAGTCACGAAGATGATCAGAGGGCTGGGGCACCTCCGCTATCAAGACAGGCCAGGAGTTGGCACTATTCAACCTGGGGTGCATTAAGAAAAGTGTGTCTACCAGGTATAGAAAGGTTCTCCTCCCCCTCTTCTCTGCTCTGGTGAGACCACACCTGGAACAGTGTGTCCAGTTTTGGGTTCTTCAATTTGAGAGAGACAGGGATCTGTTGGAGAACCATGAGGATGACTGGAGGACTTGGACATCTCTCCTGTGATGTGAGACTGAGAGACGTGAGCTGTTTAGTCTTGAAAAAGAGAAGGCTGAGAGCAGATCTTATGAATGTCTACAAATATCCGAGGGGTGGATGCCAAGGTGAAGGTGTCAGTCTCTTTTCAGTGGTGCCCAGTGCCAGGACAAGGAACAACAGGTACAAACTAAAACACAGGAGGTTCCATCTCAATAAGATACTTCTTTTTGCTGAAGAACACTGGAACAGGCTGCCCAGAGAGGTTGTTGAGTCTCCTCTGGAAACTTTCAAAACCTGCTTGTATATGCTCCTGTGTGACCTGCCCCAGGTGATCCTGCTTTGGCAGGTGGTTGACTTGATCTCTGGAGGTCCCTTCCAACCCTAACATTCTGTGATTCTGTGGAAAAGGCTCCAGGGAGGCCTTAGAGCAGCCTTACAGTATTTGAAGTGGGCTAAAGAAGAGCTGGAGAGAGACTTTTTACAACAGCGTGGAGTGACAGGACAAGGGGTAATGGCTTCACACTTGAAGCTAGATTTAGGTTGGACACCAGGAAGAAATTCTTCACCGTGAGGGTGGTGAGGTACTGGAACAGGTTGCCCAGAGAAGCTGTAGAAGCTCCAACCTGGAAGTGTTCAAATCTAGGCTGGATGTGACTGAGCAGGAGGTGTCCCTGACAATGGCAAGAGGGTTAGAACCAGGAGATCTCTGAGCTCCATTCCAACCCAAACCANGACATCTCTCCTGTGATGTGAGACTGAGAGACGTGAGCTGTTTAGTCTTGAAAAAGAGAAGGCTGAGAGCAGATCTTATGAATGTCTACAAATATCCGAGGGGTGGATGCCAAGGTGAAGGTGTCAGTCTCTTTTCAGTGGTGCCCAGTGCCAGGACAAGGAACAACAGGTACAAACTAAAACACAGGAGGTTCCATCTCAATAAGATACTTCTTTTTGCTGAAGAACACTGGAACAGGCTGCCCAGAGAGGTTGTTGAGTCTCCTCTGGAAACTTTCAAAACCTGCTTGTATATGCTCCTGTGTGACCTGCCCCAGGTGATCCTGCTTTGGCAGGTGGTTGACTTGATCTCTGGAGGTCCCTTCCAACCCTAACATTCTGTGATTCTGTGGAAAAGGCTCCAGGGAGGCCTTAGAGCAGCCTTACAGTATTTGAAGTGGGCTAAAGAAGAGCTGGAGAGAGACTTTTTACAACAGCGTGGAGTGACAGGACAAGGGGTAATGGCTTCACACTTGAAGCTAGATTTAGGTTGGACACCAGGAAGAAATTCTTCACCGTGAGGGTGGTGAGGTACTGGAACAGGTTGCCCAGAGAAGCTGTAGAAGCTCCAACCTGGAAGTGTTCAAATCTAGGCTGGATGTGACTGAGCAGGAGGTGTCCCTGACAATGGCAAGAGGGTTAGAACCAGGAGATCTCTGAGCTCCATTCCAACCCAAACCATTCTGTGATTGTATGACAAGACAGCAGAGCCTAGATACAAATGTACATTGGGAAGGGAAAGAAAAGAGTTACTATACTCCATGCTCTGTTTGAAAAATGCTCATGTGCAGTTCTACTTTCTACTCAGATGGACTAGGAAAAAAAAAAACAAAAAACCACCACATTATTTAGGAATTTTTCCAGAGTACACAGTCTGTTAAGTGTTAACACTTTCACATACATTGTGTATCATACTCCATTAACAGGTATTCCTAGAATAGAATGGAATGAAAGGGGACAAAGGGAGGGTATGAGAAAGGCAATGCAGAGCACAGTTTCAGAAGAGTAAAAAATTGTTGCAATGGATATTAACACAGAACAAGATAAAAAGAAAATTGCATTTAAACTCCTGCAAAGGTAATAAAGGTAAAATAAAAAGTTCTAAAGGTGGAAATTAATTTTAAGCAAAACTTCAAAAACTTACAGTGCCCTGTTTTGTTAGGATGTCAGCCCACATCATCCCCTAAACCTTCTTTTACGTAAATGTCATAAGGATTTCCAGATCCTCATGATTCATAGGTCATTCAAAAGCATTGCAATCAACTCCCCATATCCCACTGGGCACTTGTTTTCCTGTGATCCAGATATACACACAGACAAGAGAAAAGTGAAAACATCAATCACTGCCATCTTTCCAGATAAAGGCACAACTATCTATTCACTCTTCTATAACCTAGTTGTGCCCACTGCAAAGAAGTTATTTATCTGCTTCTAGGAGAGATGCAAACTCATAATTAACAGGTTGCTACAGTGACCCTGCTTACATGACAAATATGGAAATTACACACAGTAAATGCTTGTCTCTGACATTTATAAATGCTTCAACTTACCGTGTATGGCAACAACCACTACTTCAGCAAGGGCTTATGAAAGAAGACTTTTTAGCTCCACAGATTATAAATGGCTTAGGTACTGTCTTTGTTTTGTTTTATGGTATGAACTCCATTATCTGACAGTGGAAGAAAAGGGACTTTACAAACTGCAAGTGCTAACTCAATAGCTCAGCTTTTGCAGCATATTCGAAAAATCAAACTTGGTTAATCTGAAGACAATGGAAGTATTTCTACTGACTCTAATAAGCTTTCACTAAGCTCTTTTCTAAACTCCAATTAGCACTTCAGAACATGCTCACCTATAAGACAGTAAGCTTAACTTCATTCTGGATCACACCACTAATAGTATCGGTAATGGAATTCCAACTATAGGAACAAGATCTTTCTTTGGATTTACAGGTGAAAACCGATAGCAAAAATCTGGTAACAAGTTGGAGGATGATCCTTAAAATATAAAGATCAGACTGTGCCTGTAACTATACTTTCTGAATGTGTATAAAAACAAAGGATGAATGTTTCTCTCTCAAACCTAAGAATATCTGATAGAAAGTTAAAGACCCAAAACCTTCTACTGCCATTTTTACAGTCCCTTCTTGTAAGTGCTTAGTACTTGCAAGATTTCACATGATTCCCAAAATTCCATTGAAACTACTTGCTCAAAATGTTACAGAACAAGCTAGGATTACTAGACAGGTGAAGCAAAATGGGATTTGTCATTTAAGGGGCCAGCAGCATTCTCCCTGCAACTATCCACAAAGACAGTTGGCTAAGAAAAAGCAAAGCTCTTTGGATCACACTTCTCAGCTGCTGGGTATATTTGTAATGCAGCATTATGAAAAGTTGGCACTGGCCCCATATGTTGCATGAGACTAGCAGAGCTTATTCAAATTAGCTAGTACTAAAGTACATAAGTACTAAAACATACAAAGCAAAGGATGAAGTCAGGCATAAGCAGCTCCTCTCATCACTTGCATACTTTCTGTAAATACCTATTCTTCTATCTCACTCCATGGCAAGCAATGACATTCAAAACACAATACTTAACAGTAGCATTAAAGGTTTCAAGAGAGTTCCAGGTACACACCAGCTTTGAAAACATTTGCACTTCTCTTCCATAGATCATTATGATTCCTCCTTGCAAATCCTCACAGTATCAATCTTTGGAGAAGGAAAGGAGGACTACTGGAAGTCATTAGCCATTTGGCATTTAATATTTAATGTTTTGCAACTGTAATCAATCTCACTCAAACACAGTACGCACTTGGATTGCCACATATTGGCTTGCTCCATGCAAGTGAAAAAAATTAAAGAAAGCAGGAGGGCAAAAATGTACCTATATATTCTTGGTTACAATGATTGCAGTGCCATGAAAATGGAGGGCAACAACTACTTAATTGATTTTGCAAGTACAGCAGGATAAATTCAATGGGTTCTTGAATTACCTTGTAAGAGGCTGTTACTCTTTGATGGATGTCCCACTCTTCATTGTCTTCACTATTCATAATCTTGGGTGCCCATGTGTGTCAAACAACCTGCTATCCCTTAAAAAAAAAAAAGTAACTCTTATTAGTTGCAAAGAGTAAAAGTGAGAGATTTACTTACTTTTACTTTATATGTGTTAAAACTCCTCACTTTAATCCAGTTATGCCAGAAAATGCCCAGCAGTGAGTTTTCTTTCATTATATCACAGTCCTCCAGAAGTCAGGATGAGGAGAGTTTGATCCTGCTGCATAAGGAAAAGGCTACAGAGAATATTTTATAGAAAACAAGAGAAAGAAGAGATGTGCTTCCTCTCAGGAACACACCCTGAAGAAGTGGTCTAAACTCTTTTCTAAGGCTCACATGTATCCAGCCATGGAACAAGAATGGATGCAAAGGTTACAGCAGGTATTTCTGCCTGACTGATCAACCTCTCTCTATCAGAGTCAGATGCCAGGAAAAAACCTTCAGTATCTATTAGTTCATCTCCAACCACTTTTGTGGGGTTTTTTTGTTTGCTTGGGCTTTTTTCTAACTTTCCTATCTGAAGATCAGAACCTGACAACACAGATCATTGACTTAGTCCTTCAGCTGGACACCAAAGAGCTGGCTCTACCTCACATGACAGCTCATGCTAATGCACACTGTCTTCCACAAATCTTCCCAATATGAGTAATACAATCACCACCTCAAAGATCTTCACTCTCTTCTACATAGACAAAAACTATCCTTCTAGTATCAAAGAACAGTTAAAATCCCTACCCAGCCTCCTGCTTCAGACTGGCCCTCCTTATCCTCCTTCCTTGTCACCTGCAGTTCACAGGATCAGTCCCAACAGTTGACCACTTCTCACAGCACTGTTGAGAGCCTGTATTCATCAATATCATTTCACTAATTCTTTACACACCTCTGTCTGAGCTTTCCTTCACTTTGGCTGCAAGCTTCTTGTGACAGAACCCCTTATCATGTACGAACACTGCAGTAACAGAATAAACAATAAGAGCATTAATTACTTCAGTGTACAGGCGATCACACAAACCCAGCTGTGAATTGTTTCTTCTACAAACAAGTTACACCAAAGCAATTACATGAACTGTGCAGCTTTTAGCTTAAGTTACAATTTCTGTCACTTAATGCAACAGAAAAGCTTGCTTTCCCAACAGTAGCTCAAAAGAGGAGGATGAAAAAAGCTCTCTTCGTCCCTCTTATGCACATTTTCCAAGAGCATTGCTTCCCAAGATAAAACACACAAGGTCTGCAGATATGCTCACAGCCCTGCACAAAACTGCACTGCCATGACCTAATTTGATCACATTTCTAGCCTTGTTTTTTTGCATAGATGATCAGTCGCTGGTTCACCTTTTTTTAAAAAAAAAATTTTGCATGATTTTCACTTTAGAACCCACACATTTTTTATTAGCTGATGCAAATTAGAATTGCACTGACTTCACAGACTACAGACAAGGTAACAGATTGCTCCACTAAAAAAGTAACAAGCTTTTTCCCCCCAAAGGAAAATTAGCTGCATATGGCAAGAGTAAGAGCTGCAACTTTAATAAAAAGAAGTCATATTTAGTGAAAGTAAATCACTCAATGACTTAAAGTTTGCTTAAAATACTAATAATTGTAGTAGAAGCAGCACACTAAATAAAGACAAACATCTTCATTATCTATTAATAATGTCTCACGCTGTCAAAGAGATCTTAGACTTTTCTACATCAATGTGTCGCTTCATTAAAGTCATTGCAGACATCATGTGGAAAATTAATCCTGACATATGTTTACTTTAAAGAAAGTTCAAGGTTGGTACAAAAAGCAAGACTTTCTAATGCAGTATTTTGCTCATTCAGATGGGCTAGGAGATAGACTTGATTTCGAAGCCCTAAGATTACACATCCAACAGCAGAATAAGGACTATAATTTACTGATGTTAGCCTAACTCTATACAAGTGCACCATTACACATGACATTTAATATCCAGCATAGATCTAATCAGTGTAGATCCTAGTCATCTGTGATTGAAGTATTCCAAGCAATTTAAAGGAAAAAAAAAGAGGCTCTGTGGAATAAGGATAATCACATTTGCATTCCTTATTCTCACAACACACTTCTCCCACCCATTTCAAGACTCAAACAAGCTAAATGCGTTCTCACTCAAGCAAAATTTTAAAAATGGTCAATATCTCTTTGACAAAGAAACTAAATGCAACTATCATCTTCATATGTCACCCAGTTTCCTATTTCAGGAGCTCTTCAGACAGGAGAGTAAGGCAAGTAATCATGTTATTTCTGTTCTCATATCACAAAGTTTTCCAATAACATGTGAAATAGTAACATTTCACAGAGCCTTATAATCCTAAAGCTATTTTCTGTTAGATGTTCTATGCTGCATCCCAGACAGACATCAAGGGTGGTATCCAAGCGGCTGAGATGAAAATCACCAAGCAACACAAGCGAGTTGCTGGGTCTGAAAGCAATGAGTTAACAGTGCACGAATCCAGAACATCACAGAGGAGCTGCTACTTCAAAGAGAAGAGGCCTTCACTCTCCCTAAGTGGTCACTGGAAGTTACACACTTCTCATCAGACCTTCTGTAATGCCATCTTGTAGCTTGGACACACTAAATTTAAAATAAATAGAAGAGTTAATCTCCAAGTCCGCCACCAATTTCAGGTGTTTCTAGCTCTGCATAATGCTGGCTAGTGGTATTATATAGTAATAAGCAGCTGTTGTGTTGTTACATTCTGCAGGTGGCTGAAACTGAAGTAGAGAGGTATTATTTTACCAACTATACCCATTTCACAGAGAGGTTGTGAGGTCTGATTTTGGGCCTGATAGAGAATTAGTGAAATGGTACAGTCAAAGTACCTTCAGGTCTACAAACTGCAGAGCAAGAAACCTCCACCTTCAGAGAGCTCTAATAATGCATCAGCTGTTAGCCATCCTCAAAGCTCTCACCTGTACAGTGGCAATCACAAGCAGAGCTCAGCTGTCCAGAAGACACTGCAGGCCCAGAATATACAAGCAGAACCAAAAAAAAAATTACCTCAAATCCTTCCAAATCAAGGACCTCAACTGTAGCGCTAAAGCAAGGCCTTGCGGGTCTTTTTGTGCAGAGAACGCTGCATCGGGTTCACACAGCCACAACTCTCCTCCCTCAAGATGTGTGCTGATGAGCTGCAGGGAGCTTGTGCTCTGCAGCATGCTTGGGAATCCTCTTGTATCAGGTATACAGTGCAACCTCTCTTCTAACAGTGGTGCTGCGACCGAGTTTTAAACAGCAAGAGTCAGATGAAAGCTTAGCCTTGCAAGTAAGTGATTCACAGCAAGCGTTAATGTATGGTATTTATGTATTTTAACATGACTTGCTATCATTAAAGAATCCAAACACCAATATTTCATTAAATGAAAGAAGCAGAAACCAATGGCTAGCTCAAACCACATTAAAGCAGTCACTTCGACCCTAACGCTCACAGGAAAGCTGATGAACAAAACGAATATTGCCTATAGAGTTTATTACAGTCAACCATCTCTGAAAGACTTGTACTTGCTCTGTATATCTTTTTAATAGAGCCTGAAAGAACTCAAGTGGCCAAAATTTGTTCAATGACTTTAGTGGATAAAGCAAGCTTTTCACTGCAATAGCATCATTCTGTAAGCAAATGCTGGAAAAATGGAAAACGGCCTCTCAGACAGCACATTTCCTTTATGGGTTTAGAATTCACAATAAGGCAAAACAAAAACAAAATTACTATATAGCCTGAAGAGAGGGGGAAAAAAGGGATGTACAACTTTATCTAAGGGGCTGGCGATATGCTGTATTTCTTCTAGAGATCAAGAGCAGGATTGCAGTGTATCGTTTATCTCCATTCCTTGTTTCGACCATGTGCAAATTTCTGTCAAAAGCTAATTCCCATATTCCTGTGAACTCAGCTGCAGTTTCTGCATCTGAATCAAACTTTGCTGCACTGGTATACATTAGGAAGAGGCTTCACAAAGCAAACGAAAACTTGAGTTTCCTTCCATGAATAAATCCCAAAGATCTCACAACTTACTGGCACCAAGAGGTGTCCCATTGGAGTAGCTACATCAATGCAAGACCTGACATTAGATACAGCAGGTGGATTGTAAAGAGGGGAAGGAACAAGTGTGCCATAACTGCACTGGTAAGTTTGTACTAACACACATCTGTCGCACCTATTAGCATAAAAATCCTGCCTGCAATCACACTGGGCCTGTCCACATGTTCCAGCATTACTCATGGCTTTGTGGCATGCTATCAAAACAACATGGGAGTATTTCTTCCTTGTACTTTCAAAATGCATCTCAGAATTTGTTGTACTTTTCTATTTAATTCCCAATGTGTAGCAGCTACTTTTTAATCATATGCTAATGACATCTCTATTAGAAAAATTATCCATCCATGCTCAAGATCATTTGCAACAGGTCTGGCTCTTTCACCTGCAGGTAAGGCTAAAAAATAATTTATTGCTGACAATGAAAAACATTCTGGTACAGTCAATGACGCTTCTGAAACATGACAAAGACCCAAAGGACCTACATAGAGGATGTAGTTGCCAAAATAAACTCATCTACATTTGAAACAGAATAGATTCAAGACAGTCTGCATTAAAAGAGCACGCAGAAACTCCATTATTTGGAGCACATCAACAGAAGGATGCAGAAAAAGGCTGGCTGACATCATTCACCCCCCACTCTCTCCTTCTAGAGCCCATCTTTTCATCCTACCACGTAAAACAAGCAATTCTCCCTACAAACTGCTCTCCCTCTGAAACCAAACCTTCCTCCTACCAGCAGATTCAGTTTTTTATGATTCCTTTCATTTCTTCCCTTAAGCACCTAGCAGCATTATCTCCTCCTATGATCTCAACCCAAAAAGTAAGTACTTGTAAACAAATACTGTCCAATTAAATGAATTTCAATTTTTGCAGCTCTGTTACAATACAAAAAGTCTGACCCACGCAAAAGTCGGGTATGACTAAACCAACACAATGCAATTACCATGACCTACTCCCGCAAAGATTCCGGAATCAGAGCAGGAACAAATCCAGTGCTGCACCCCTACATTTGTGAAAAGGTTTTAAGAAAAGACCATTTTATCTACTCAGAATGAAGTAATTTTAAGTGACATTCCTAAGAGGAGCAGATAAAAAAAAAAAGCAACCACCATTAAGTAGCAATTCATAATCAAAATAATGTTTGCAGATTACGTTTAGAAAATGACAAAGCATTACAAGAAGAAAGAGGAACTCTGCTTCAAATAGGCTTCAGAGCTTGCAAACTTTTAAAGTTCTATAGCAAGGAGGTTTTAAGAGAACAAAGAAACCTACTGCTACCTATTCAAATCCATCAAAACCACGAAAGGCTCCAATACCAGCCAAACCATGTGTCTAGGTTGATTTTAAGAGTCTAGATTATCACCTTTCTGGGAGTTTTCTGATTGCTGTTCTCTCTCTTCTGTCTTACTTTGTTCTTTGGAGTCACAATTTTTAATTCTCCTTCAAGGCAGCTTAAACCTAAAAAAATAAAAATAGAACTATGCCACATATGGATATAAAAGAGAACAAAAATGGTTAACACCAAAGCAATAGCAGATCAAAATAGGAAAAACCCTTTAAAAAAATTAGGAAGGAAAGAGTTATTTACCTAAATCGGGATCTCGACTGGAAAAGAAGGGCACTCTCTCGGGAAAGAGTTGGAGGGACAATAATGGCAGGACCGCTACCCTGTCAGGCCAGCTCCTCCAGGGATTGAAGTAAAAGATAAGTACTAAAGAATGGGACAGGAAGTAACCCAGAAAGCAGAGCTGCTGGGAAATTAAAATCACTCCCTTGCAGGAGTTCATGCCTCAGGAACCGTCAGGCGCATACACGTACACACACACAAAAAGCCAGCCAAGCCCCGGCGCAGACTTCCAAGGCCCAGTGACGGAGAAGGCGACACAGGGCGCCGCCGGGGAACCGGGGGACGCGCTCCGAGGGGGCCCGAGGCTCCCCTACGCCCTCACTGCCCAGAGAGCCCCTCTCGGCAGGCAGCCCCGAGAGCACAACAGCGGGCCCGGCAGCCCGGAGCCCGTCTCTCTGCCTGCCCCTGGGGCCCGGGCGGGGGGTTGCGCACCCCTCCCGAGAAGGGGACGGTAGGAGCCCCCTCACAAGCCGCTGAGGGGGTGCGGGGCGGAGCAGGCCGGCGGCGAGCCCTGCCGGAGGGGCTGCCCGGCAGCGGCGAGAGGAGGCCCCGCGATGAGCCATGGGGTCGCGCCTCTGCCCTCCCTCTCCCCGCCCCGCAAGGGAGTCTAAGGGCAGACAGGGCTCAACCACCCGCCGCCGTTACCTGTCTGCCGCCGGCGTGGGGGCGGGACGGGACGTGGGGGGGCCGGCGCGCTCCCGTGCGCAGCCGCCCCCCGCACTGTCGGCGGCGGTGGGGCGGGGGGAGCGGCGGAGCCGGCGGCGGGAGGGGGCCGAGCCGTGTGGGGACACTTTGCACCGAGCCGCCCCCCTCGGCTNGGGTGAGGGGATGCGGAAGCGGCCTCGGTGGGTGAAGGAACGCGAGGCCGCGCCGAGTGAGGGCCAGGAGAAGAGCGTCAGCGCGGAAGGCCTCGGCCGGTCTTCCGGCCGACGAGAAAGGGCATCGTGGGTGTAGACGGGGCTTTCTGGAGGAGCATGAGAGGGAGAGGGCCTGTAGGCCCGGAAGACTGGTTTAGGGTCGTGATTACACACGTCTCGTCTCCTAACTGAAATCGGAGTGTGGCCTTCTGACCAGTGACCAGTGCTGGCAATTCTGAAACGCTGTTGTGAGTGGGACAGTACGGGGCCAGTGAGGTCAGATCAGGTCCATCTAGTCCTGTCTGGTGGCTCAAGATGCTCGCAGAGGAGCAGATAAAGCCTCTGGCGTGTTCTGGTGTCAGTACGGTCCGGGATTGCACAGGCAACCTCTGGAAGGAAGCGACTTTATTTTAGAAGCGTTTAGCATATTTCAGCACTGAGTGAAAGTATTCTGTGTTGAGAGATGAGCCTACAAAGTCATTGCAGGTACAAGTAGTCTGAAGTCATTTGGGTTGTTTTTTTTTTTTTTTGCATTGTAAGGGGATCCACAACCTTCATGCTCATAAATCCTGGACTGTAGTTTCATTTTACCTTTTCTGGTTTAATATTTTAATAAAAATAGGGCTTTTGGATAGTTTGTTTTCTCCCAGTTGTTACTCGTGCAATTAACATTTAATAGTACCTATTAACAAGGAAAGACTAATTCAAGAACTTGACAACAGCTTTCTCTAATCATGCCTCTTCACTAATATCACTGAGTAATTGTGTGTCATTGGGAACCATTTGTTACTAAAAAAAAGGTAAAATATTACATCAACAGTGTTAGTCCCATCAAATCAATGCTTTCTATGGCTTTGTGCTAAATTAAGTATCCCAGCTTGCAGAGATATACATATTTTATAGCTAATTTAGAGTATTTGGGAGGTACTGCAACCACTTAAGCTTCACTATCTTGGTTTATGATGATCCTTAAAACCTTACAGGCTTCAGATAACATCTGAGTTTTCATCTCTTTGTTTCCTTTCCATTAAGTTCCTTCTCTTGTTNCGTGCGCAGCCGCCCCCCGCACTGTCGGCGGCGGTGGGGCGGGGGGAGCGGCGGAGCCGGCGGCGGGAGGGGGCCGAGCCGTGTGGGGACACTTTGCACCGAGCCGCCCCCCTCGGCTCGCTCCGGGGGTCAGCAGGCAGGGTCTGACCTCGGCGACCGCCAATCCGCTGGCGCCGCGCTAGGCCCGCCCCCAACCGCGCTCCGCCGCTAGAGCTGATTTGGCATAGGGCTGACGGCGACTCCGCCCACGGCCCCGCCCACTTGCCGTAAAGGCGCGGGGGAGGGGGAGGGCTTTGCGACAGGGGAGGGGAAGAGAAAGGTGGGGGCTGTGGCCGTTCTAGCGATTTGACGGAGGAGAGTTGGACCTTACCGCGTCCTGTCTCCCGGGGGCGGGTGAGTCGCGACGGTTGCCCAGCAGCGGTTGCCTAGCGACGGGACGGGGAGGGGCGGGGCCCCGTATGCTCAGCGGCTAGGGGTGACTAAGCGAAGCCCAGCGCTCCCAGNGAGATCCACAACCTTCATGCTCATAAATCCTGGACTGTAGTTTCATTTTACCTTATCTGGTTTAATATTTTAATGAAAATAGGGCTTTTGGATAGTTTGTTTTCTCCCAGTTGTTACTCGTGCAATTAACATTTAATAGTACCTATTAACAAGGAAAGACTAATTCAAGAACTTGACAACAGCTTTCTCTAATCATGCCTCTTCACTAATATCACTGAGTAATTGTGTGTCATTGGGAACCATTTGTTACTAAAAAAAAGGTAAAATATTACATCAACAGTGTTAGTCCCATCAAATCAATGCTTTCTATGGCTTTGTGCTAAATTAAGTATCCCAGCTTGCAGAGATATACATATTTTATAGCTAATTTAGAGTATTTGGGAGGTACTGCAACCACTTAAGCTTCACTATCTTGGTTTATGATGATCCTTAAAACCTTACAGGCTTCAGATAACATCTGAGTTTTCATCTCTTTGTTTCCTTTCCATTAAGTTCCTTCTCTTGTTCTGTTTGTGGCTTTGGCTTTGATTTTTAAAGCCTAATTAAAATAGTTACCAGATAAAGTGTAAGAAAATACTTATTCGATTTCAATTTTCTTTCGTAGTTCTTCTTTCTATCTGTTGCCTGATCAGTCCATATATAAGATTTTTAGAACTATTTCCTATTCTATATGCAGGAGTCTGGCATGGTGAAGCATTACCTTAATTGGTTTTTAGATGCTGCCATGAATATCTCGTATGAATAATACAAGTAAGTGTTGGAGTTTGTCATTTCTTGTGTATGAATATGATTGTTTTTCTTTACTCATTAGCTTTGAGCTTTTCACTGTGCTCCTGTACCATGTCTGAAACAAATCTAATCATTGTCAGATGTCTTCCCTTTCTTTGAAGTAAATTTCTTCAGAATAAACCCCCTCACATTTCATTTCCTTTAATGACTTCTGCTCATGAACTGTTGTCGCGTGTGAGTGAGATGTGTCTTGGAGATGTTTTTGTAAAGTGTTCTGCAAATTAATGGTATACTATAAATTCATTATGGTAGGGTCAGAGAAAGCACAACTGATATAATCTGGTGAAGGTAAAAATCTCATAGCTCCTGTCCTGGAGGAGACTTCAAGTCTCTTCTGTCTTAACAACCTTCCTGCATCATAACAATTTGTGCACGAGAGATCTGTTCGTTTACCATGTAGTACCTTGACACTTCCAAGTTGGTCTTGAACACAGAAGTAAATGTGTTGATGATTTCACTTTACTAGGTATTCATTTAGGAGGAAATAAACATAGGAACAATAGCTATATAAAGTATTCAGAGTGATTTCTGAAGAAATTTTACGAGATTTCAGGTCATAAATTTCCATCTCAAGTAGAATTCCACACAGATTTTTGCAGACGAAGAAGGAATTTGCCTGAAGTATCACTTATTCCTAATGTCTAAGATTTGGAACATGAGAAAAGATGGAGGGAGTATTCTTAGTGCCATCAGGTGCAGATTAGGTGAGGAACATGCTATAACATTTTGGAGGTGTCAGGTCAGCCAGTGCTGAATGTGTCTTTTAAAATACCACACCAGAATGAATTGTAGATCACTCCCTGCAGGCAACTTCTTATTCAGAAGAGAATCTAAATGTAGCAAAGGAAATACTGCCTGGTGGTGGGAGAAGTAAGGCGTCTGGGTAGCATATTTTGGTCTATGCCTCATCCTTTCTACGACATAAGCCCCACTCCTAACTTCACAGTAGAGGAAAGTAATGAGTTTGGATGTTTTTAATTAAAGGAGTTCTAGTTAGAGAACGTGTTAAAACTGTCTGCAAAAGATAGATACAACAGAGTAGTATCACTCTTATTATGGAAAAGAAACCCTGATCTTAAGTGTATCCTTTTATTTGTGTTCTGGGCAGATGTGTATCTATCTAATGCCAACCAGTGGTTAGAAAATTGTGGATGCTTCAGTGCTCACACGTAGAAGAGAGATTTAAATTCTTAATAGTTCTTTTTAAGCTATAGTGAGTGTTTCAGTGTTCTGATTGAAAGGTATGTTCCACTGACCTGGTGAGAAAGGTTTGTTTTGTTTTTTTAATTTTTTTTTTTTTTGCAATAGGTTTCCTGAATGTGGCTCCTAAAGCGTGTAAAGCTTTTTAAGTAGTTACTGATTTTAAACTTCTCTGTAATTGGGCCCTTGAGACCAGCCCTGAGGCATATATGGTGTTATCCCAAAACCTGGTTTGGGTTTCAAGAGTAGGTGCTCAGAGTTCTGCACATGTAGAATCATGGAATCAACCAGGTTGGAAGAGATCTACAAGATCGTTCAGTCCAACCTATCACCCAGCCTTATCCAGTCAACTAGACCATGGCACTAAAGGATCTAAAGGAATTTATTTGCTCTCCTTACTAAAGCAGAGCCCAGTTCTCCTCTCCTGTATATTCACACTATTCAACTTAAGCCTTTGTGTAGCAGAAGAAGACAAGACTTAGCCTTTGGTTTCCTTTTTTTTTTTTTTTTTTTTTTTCCCCTTGGGAGGTGCTGCCATATCCAGCCTGAGTGAAGCAATAAACATTGCCAGTTGAAAATTTGCACTTGAAGCTTTTTGCCTTTTTTAGGAGGAATCTGTCACAAACAAAATGAGGTTTTAGTGGTTGCAGCAATGTAGGGAAAGCTTGGATGTGAGTTCTCATATGTTTAAGAAGTAGTCCTTAGTAATAATCATCTTTGGTTTTGTTGCAGCAAATTAATGTTGGTATCAGCACTGTAATGTTGGAACTGTAAAATTCTTCACGGCACAGTAGTTCTTGCATCATTTTAATGTCTCACTGGGGCAGTGAATTTTTATTTTCAAAACAAGTTTCAGAATGATAGTATTAACTCTAAAAATGTCTATTGTTCTGTTGCATCTTTCTAGTAATCTGTTAAGTCCAGTAACAGCAAATTACTTATTTCTAGGTACCTTAGAAGAGAAATGTGTGACAGTGCTTCTATTTCTCTTACTGGGTAAAAACGACTTGTAAGCTGCTTTGCAGTGACCATGAGTAATCAGTGAAGACATGCAGCATTTCCTGGGATATTGAGTGTTTTCATAATGAAGATCTCTCTTCTGCAGCAGATGTATAAGGACATACTGGTAGGCACTCTACTAGGACAGGAAAGCCATCATTATGCCTCTTTACTTGATCTGTGTGTTGAGCAGCCACCAGAAAGAGATGAATCATGTAATTGGATGCATCTGCCATCTACTAATGGTGGTATCAGGAGCCATCAGGACACTGATATGTCAGATGTGGTTGTCCCTAAAACAGATGATATATCAAACAGCTTTGCAAACACGAACTCATTCTGTCAGCGAGAAGTGATGCTGCTTCAGCTAACCTTGCTCAAGACGATGGTTGCTAAAACCGAGTCCCAGAAAACTGAATTCAGTATGAAACAGAAATACTGTGAAATCATTGTCCTTCTTCTGAAGGGGGCAAAAATTGACTCTAAATTGGTAAGCATTTATTAGCTTTTGAAAGAATTTTGTGAAAGGAGGATAAAGAAACAGGGAACATGCCTTAGACTTTTTTTTTTTTCTTTCCAAACATCTGCAGGTTTGTCTGCTAGGTAGCCACAATCAGCTGTTGTCTCACATGGCTTCAAAATGTTTAGCATCTCTTGTATATTTCCAGCTGAAGGAAGAGGTGAGTATGGCATAACATCACAAGCAATAACTTGATCAACACATGCCTTCAAGCTGTTAAGTTTTGACTCCAGAGCCAAAAGCAGTCATTGTATGACTACTGTAAACTCTAAAAGTACTTCTAAAGAGGCTTCTTTCATGAGCAGACCAGCAGAACAACATCAGCTCTGCTCCTTTCCTCCAACTTTCGCCTGCACATCTGCTCAAGTCCAGCTTACTGAAAGGCACATCCACAGTCCCCTGATGTGTACAGGCTCTGTTAGTGCCCTCATAATACCACACAGTTCTGCTGAAGTGTGTTTAGCTCCAGTATCAGGAACACTGAAGGGTAAACAAGATAATGCTGTGATAGCTCTTCTATAAAGTGTGTCTTAAGAGCTTTATGTTCTAAGTGATGGATAGGAAAGAGATGTAATAAATATTCCAAGAGAGTATTTGAAGTGTTTCAGCAGAGGTGTGGAGAGTAGAAAGAAAGATCACATGTAGAACAGAATTTTGTAATGGGAGGTGGGGTGTCTTTATATATAAAAATCTGCAATTTTCTGAACGTGTTTAAAGGTAAAATGTGTCTAGATGACAAGAAATACTCTCTTTAAGTTTGCAATGCAGGTATTTAAAAAACAGCCTATAAATATTTCTGCAGTTATGTGCTCTCTTAGGAGATGCAATAGATAGAAATAGGTAATAACCTACCAAAAGTTGATCAAATGCTTTGCTGTTTTTTCTTGTTTGAATATTTCAATTACTTGAGCGTTTTTTTACTTGCTCTTTATTTAGCAAATATGTATCATAGCTTCCATTGTAGCATCTCTGAAGGTAGATCGTTCTCAGAAATACGTTGGCAAAGCTTTCTGGGTCTGGGAATTAAGAATTCAGACATGATCAGTCTCCAGTGTGATCCGATTTTTAAGAAGGTCAAATGGCATCAGGAGGTTTGGGTTTCCCTTTCTGGATGTTACAGATAACTCCTATAGCATGCATATGTGACTTTACCTTTGAAAATAGAGGCCTAGGTACTTAAAAGGCACTGGACATAGAAAATGTATGTTGTTTATGCCTGTATTTGAATATTTTTAGGTACAGTCTAAAATCATTGTATTATGATTTATATTAATTTGCACAGCAACTGCATAAATAATTCATGATTGGTTTTTGAATGCATTTTTAGAACATATTAAATGTCACCTGGCTCACCTTCACCTTGGAGACTCTTTCAGGATTCCCTATGAATACCCAGGTAGCAGAATGTCTGTGGACTCTTGCAGCTACTATCAACAATGTGCTGAAAGACGAGGTTTTACTCGAAGCAGGTAGGATAGCAGTTTGCTGATGATATCGATGCAGAAGTGCCCACTAGGGGGGGAAATGTTACTGGTAATCTCCTTTGGAGCAGCTTCTCTAACGAACACATTTTCTTCCTTACAAAGAGGTGACAAAGTACTATTAAAAATGTAGTGGTTTAAACATGCTTAAAACCTAAAAAATTAATACCTACGATCACCTGGTTTCTGCTTATTTAGCTGATTGTCTTACACTCCAACTAAGATTCTTTTTTGTTGCTGTAGGTGTTTTGAAGAAGCTCTTGGCTCCTCTTGATGCTGTGCTTGAAGGATTTTATACCTCCATTCTCTTCCATCATTTTGACAGTCACCAATATACTTCTCCGTATTCTGAAGCTACAAACAGTTTGATCAGTTTTACAGATCTGCTTGAAGTACTTTTGGCTTCCAGAAATGAATTAGAACTGTTCAGATGCCAGAGAGTATTGTTTCTGAAAGTTTCTTATGTCCTGAACCTCATTAGCTCATCAATTCACTATTTAATCAAGAAGAAGTTCGTTATGCTGCTTAAAAAATGTGTCCTTTACAAGTCTAGAGAAGATGCTACAAGTGGATCGCTGTTCTCACAAGCTCCATCATTAGATGAGGATATGCTTGCACTGAGTAATGCTGTTCTGCAGGTTGTGGATTTGACTTGGCTTAATGGGATTGCACTGAGGGAAAAGGCCAGCTACTTTGGAAGTAGTGATCCTGCTCCTGGAGATGATCCTCAGTGTGGTTCTGACCAAACTGTTCTCAGAGCCTTAAGTTTGGTTGTGCTTAAAGCACTGGAATTCAAGTTCCAAAACTCTGCTACAGAAGGTGAAGTCAAAGGTAATAGTCTCTTAGTTTTGTTCATCCGGACTTAAGAATTTCAAAATTTTCGGTTTGTTGTAAAGACTTGTCAAGACCATGAACAGAACTCAGCTGAATTAGGGGTGCTGGGGGGGAGGAAAGAGAAGCCCACCCAAAAAACCTGCTGTCACTGTATCCTGCTTAATTAGTTGTTTCCTTCTGTGGAACCTGTCTGTATTTCTGGTGTGGATGTAGAGCTTTAAGTACCATTATCTTAGTTGAAGGTATTAGGCTTTACTGTTGCACAAATAATAGGGCAAAACCAGAAGTGGTAGGAAAGGTAAAAATAACAAGGCTGTAAAGTAAGAGACAGGAAAGTTGTGGAACTTGGAGTGTAGTGGTTGTGTTCTTCATCCTGGTTTATACGTCTAGTCCTTGAATTAGTAGGTGTGAGACAATACTTTTCATACCTGCTTACTTGAGTGTGTTTATTTTCCTGAAGAAGTGAATTAGATCAGAAGAGGAGCAGATCTGGCCCTTGTACTCAGGCAATGCCACAAGGCAAGCAGTGGGGTGGCAAGGGAATGCTGTGTGACTTGTGTTCCTGATGAGAGAGGACATCTCACTGTCACGCTGGTAGGCAGTTGGTAGTCTTCTCCTGTGCCGTAGTGGAGTGAGGCTTTTTGCCTGAGAGACACTCTTGGAATCCCATCTTCCCACTTTCCCTTCTACCTCTGAAAGGCATGTGTTGTGCATCATGTCATTGCTGTCCCTGGGGACAATTTTTCCCTTCGTGTCAAAAATGGAAAGGCAATTCTGAGGGAGTTTCTGATCAAGTACAAGTGGGAATGGGTGTTCCTTGCTGTCAGCCAACTGATGATGTGGCAATAAGTAAAACATTACTTCTTCTGAAACAAGGATGAAATTTTACAGAAATTTTAAATATATCAAGACACTTTAATACCAGTTCTAGATGTAAATGCTATTTTACATCTATTTCTACATTATATAGCAAGCATAAAATCAATTTTTAAATTACCCAAGTGTGCAAAAGAACTACAGACTTCTGCAAGACAGCTTCTGACACTTGTTCCATATTTTGGGAGATGTTCTATTTGTGAAGTCAGTTTCATTATTGGGGGTTTATTAAGTACTTGTAGAGAATATTTTACTTACAATCCCCTTTCTGAAAAATGCATAGTGACTGAGATTGGCTAAGAACAAATGAATCAAAGAAAAAAGTAGGTTAAATTTATTTTAGACAAAATACTTTAAAAAAAAATCCTCCTTTCTTTTCCATATTTATGACACAAAAATGACTTCTTTAATTAGATTCAAATACCCAAACTGTCAAGAGGAAATTTCATGTTGAAAGGAATGGTCTTTCCACTTTGGTAACATTAAATTAAGTGGTTAAAACAAGCACCAAAACGCTTTAATATGCTAACTTGCCTTCCGGGAAGCTCGTTGATCTTATCTTTCTTTTCTTATTTTTATTAACATGAATTAGAGGGGTTTAACTTTAATTCATTTCAATCTTGAGAGTAATTTCCAGATAGCTTTGATTTATAGGGAAGAATTTCAGTCCGAATAGTAAGTATTAATAATAAAGATAATTTGCTGTTCATGTTATTTGCAAAAAGGAAAAGCAGATCTGAAATACTGAGACAAAAAAAAACACGTGACGAGGAGATAAGTAAAATTGATTCTCAAGGGGCAAGAAAATTTTCAAAACCAGTAATCATGATATATATTTTTTTGATAGATAGATAGATAGATGTAGATATAGATATTTAAATGATGCAACTGAGCTCTTCAAGCCATAATATACTTCCATCAGTGTTAGAGTTTTTAGTACCTTTGGGGTAACTTAAAGATGTATGTCACTTTATTATTATTTATTATTATGTATTATTATTTATTATTGTTATTTTCATTAGTATTTTATTGATTTTATTAATTTTATGTGTTTTCTAAACACTGAATGTATGCTATGTTACATGAGTAACTGATACCTATTGCCTACTACCTGGGTACATCGTTAGTTTTGAAGAATTAAGTTGTCTTGAACTAAAAGAGACAGTCCATCTGCAATATGAACACAAAGTTATTTTTATGAATAGTCTACTGCACAAAAAAGGCATCAAATTTAAGGTGCTTTTCCCATTCAGGGGCACGGTGTTTTGAGGGAGAATAAAGATTTGCAGGAAAGTTCTGCTTACATTAATCCTTCAGTAAGTATTTTAGACCTTGAAATAAAACATCCATGAAGAGTTTATTTTATAAAAAATATGGTTCTACTGCAAGATTTATTCTTTGCTTTGCTGTAGAAATGACAATTTATTCCCATTCATTATACATCACTACAGTTAATTTCTACAGTGAATCATGCTGGGGGAGGTTGCTTCAGTCCTATCAAAACATCACACTTGTGGTGTTGTTTCATATGGAAGAACAACCTCAGTCACAAATGAGCACTTTGCTGAGATCTGTGGCATTTCGTTGCCTGCAATTCACTTTTTGGTGGTGTGTGATGTACCAATGAAACCACCTAATTGGGGAGAGTGAAGTCCTAGCTGTGCTGGTACAGTCACTTTTTTGTAGATTTCCTTACCTGTGCAAGTTTTTGGAGATGTGACCTTGTTCCTTAATGTGCAGGTTTAGGTAGGAGGATTCATCCTGCTGTACCCAAGACCTTCTGGGTCACCTGTGATTGTTCTTCCTTGAACTCCAAGAAAATAAAGAATGCTCTGATAAACTGTCCATTAACTGTCTTGGGTAGAGGGGGCTGATACCTAGTGAGTAAACTTATCTTCTGCAGATTAATTGTAATTTACCGTCAGCATCTAATTCTGATCACAAATTCTGGTATTTGAGTAGCCATTCACATTGAATTTGAGGTTAGAAAACTGCATCAGGTTTTTTGCTAGATATACCTTGACTTCTTTGCCTGCCAAGAAGCAAGTACTAACCTATAAAATCAGTTACTATGGTAAATCAGTTGAGCTAAGGAACGATAAATGCATTCATGAACTGTTTTGCACTGTTAATTTAAAAAAATAAAATGTCTCTTGTTTTAGTAACAGAAGTACAGCAAAATACATGTTTGTTGTGTTTTTTTTCAGGAAGCTTTCAGCATTCCATGTCCCAGCTGCTGATGTTCTGGAGGAGTCATCTGAAGTCTTTGCCGCAGTCTCACCCAGTTGTGCATCAGTGCGAATGGCTCTCCTTGATTTTTATGGAGCAAGATGATGATATGTGGGAAGCTGCTAAGGCTTTATTACTCATTTATTTAAAATTTGATAGGTTAGTATGCCTCTTAGTTGACAGAACTATGAAGAATTGCAATTCAGTGAGGATATTGTGATGTACATAACATTTTCATTGATTACTTTATATAAAGCAAAAACGTTAATAATTAAAAAAACCCCAAACCTCAGGACAATGTAATAATGTGTGGTGTAACAGCAGGTAACTCTGCTGATAAATTAAATGGGTTTTTTTGATTGAAATGAGGGAGTTGTGCAATCATTGCCTATTAAATACTTAATTTATTCTGAATTAGAGGATGCGAAGATTTCACCATCTAAAGTAGTGGTTAGACACAACTAAAAGGCAAGACTTCCCTTTCAACACTGGGAGCCTGACAAGAATGTGATATTAGAATTAAACTCCAAGAATTCAGGGACTTCTGTCAAAATAGCCCTGAGAAGACTGTAATTCTCACTAGTTGATAAAAACTTTTATTGCTAGCAACTGCAATGTCTTCTTCATTAAATTGTCCTGGAATATGCTGTTTTGTATAAATTACTACATAAGATATTATCCTAATTTATGAAAAGTTCCTCAAGCTTCAAATGTTGATATTGCAAGTAGTATCATAGAATCATAGAATGGTAAGGTTGGAAGGGACCTCGAAGATCATCTAGTTCCAACCCCTCACCATAGGCAGGGACACCTCCCACTAGAACAGGTTGCTCAAGGCCTTATCCAACCTGGCCTTGAACACCTCCGGAGAGGGAGCAGCCACAACCTCCCTGGGCAACCTGTTCCAGCATTTCACCACCCTCACTGAAGAACGTCTTCCTAACATCCAGTCTAAATCTCTCCTCTTCCAGTTTAAACCCATTAGTCCTCATCCTGTCATTACAAGTCCTAGTAAATAGTATCTTAGGTACAATTCTTCTTGCAAACCTAAACACAAGTAGACTGCTGTTTTCCAATGTGCATAGTGTCCTGAAAGTTAATCTCTGAGGTTTACATAAATATTAAAGTAACAATTTATGTATTTTAAGTGACTGTTTATTTTAGAATGTTTCCAAAGGAGTAGTGCAGTTGAAGAAAGTGTTTAGTGCTTTGGCTTCCTGACCTGTCCAATCTTGTAGCCTCACCTGCCTTCATTCTTTCTCTTTGTAATATAAAAACTTGGATTTTGGGTTTTAGTTACTGACAAGATCAAGGAGCAAGAATAGAATGTCCTGAGCATACCTGTAAACTTCCACTGAATTTAATCAATTTACTTTTCAGGTTGCGGCATGCTGCTGATAATGAAAAGGAAAGAACCTGGAACTTCCTTACCCATGCAAGTGGATTTAATCCTCACTGCATCTTCTTATTTTTTTTAGAAAAAATTGCATTTGATTCCACAGTACTTCTAGATTTTTTAATTTCATCAGAAACTTGCTTTCTGGAGTACTTGGTAAGGTACTTAAAGCTTCTCAAAGAAGACTGGCATCAGTTTGTTGAGGCCTGTAACCATTTTGATACCAAACATCGCACTTTTCGATCAGTTTCTTCTTCTGTCAAGATACCTCATGAAGAAAAACAAAGCTGTGTGACTGATGAGAGTTTGCAAAATGCTTGTTGTGAACCAGAACCACAGACTCTGAGATCTTTGGCTGCTTCTCACAGTTGCTTAGTGTTTACAACAGAGCAAGGTGCTAATGAAGTTGCAGAATCTAACCAGTCTAACTCATTGATATACAGCGATAGTACATCTCTGCTGAGTTCTCTTCAAAGCCTTGTTAATTATGACAGCTCAGAAGATTCAGAATTAGAATCAGATGGGAAAGAGTGTTTGGTAAACACAAAGCAGGTGCCTTTAAATAATGAGGACGAGGAGGGAATGAGGGAAACTGGTTGCAACTATACAGATGATAAACAGAATGGACTCGAGTGTGAAGTGTTGCCTTCGAAACAAAAGGAATCTAATACTTCGTCCTGTTTGACTTGTATGGTGTCTCCAGATAATATCATTCCCATGAGAATAATGCTTTACCAATCAACAAAATGTCTGGAAGAACTGCAGAAAGCTATTTCTAGGCTGCAGAGAAGAAATATTTTCCCATATAATCCATCTGCATTGTTAAAACTATTGAACCATGTTGAGAAGATCAATAAGAATATGAATCCACAATATGCCAAAGAAGTGTTGTAGTGATTTTTCTTTTTTTTTTTTTTTTTTTTTTTTTTTTTTAATTTGTACACTAGGGAAAATTTCCATGAAATTAATGACTTCTAGAGCCTTGTGTTTCTTGCACCTGTTGGTGTATTTAACCTGAAACAGGACAACAGGATAAACATGCTTTTGGTTGACACCTTAAAAGTCTGCAATTGCATTCAGTGATGTGATTCATGACCTCAGGGTTCTAGGCATATTCATGGTATGTATGTGAGGGTACAGTATATAAGGATTAACTGTTAGGTAGTTGAAATTTGATAATAAATGACTAATGTGAAAGCATATCAACAATATGTGATACTTAAAGTATTGTCAATTATACTTAGCATATGAAGTCATTGCTAGATTGATAGTGATTTATGGACTACAGTGCAGTGATAATGCAGCACCTGACTGCTTAGAGGTTGAGCTAAATAAAGTGTTTTAGCTGGGATAGTTTTGGTCTTTATACTGTGTGTATTGCATAAGAGCTTTGCCCTAAGTGGGCATTCAGATGTACCACCACAATCACAAGAATCCATGCCATACTTCCATTGCCCAAAGTGCTGAACTGATGTCTAGGATGTTCTTTTTGTTTTGTTTATTTGTTTTGTGTTGATGTTGGGTTGTGTTTGGGGTTTTTTTTGGTTTTTTTTTTTTTTAATTTTAAAAAGCTTTTACTGTTTGCCTGATTTAATTAACAGTGTTAAAATTTCACTGAGGATTTAGTTTAGTTTTTGTTAATATTGTATGATACATTCCCTCAATTAAAAGGAAAGGTCTGACTAATGCCTATATTGCTTATTTATAGAACACTTTAATGGAACAGTGTATCTAAAATCAAGCTTAGGCAATGCAGAAGTGAGACTCCAACAGAATTCCTCTCATCCATTATTTTAAGTAAGTATAGATTATATGCTCAAGAAATTTGTTAAATCAAAACCAGATAACTAGAATTTAAGTGTCTGCAGTGCAGATGGATGTTGGATTTAAACTCCTGTACTTAACACCTTCCATTAGCTCTAATTTGAATAACCTGAAAAGTAAGTGTCACTTTGCCTGGGGACAATTAGTCCAGAACAGGATCCAAACCTGTGTGTGCACTTAGCAGGAAGCCACCTAATGTTGGTATGCTTAAGGTGCAGCTTGTAATGATCCTGCAAGGGTTAGGCAATGGGGAAGTACTGATGACAGGGACTACTCTGAACATCTCAGACCTTGTCAGAACTGTAAGCAGCAGTTTTTAGGATCATCTCTTGAAGGTAAGTGCTCTCATCTGATTAAAAACCAAGTCTGTTCTGTCTCCCTTTTAAACAGCTGTTTGGTGTTAAATTAAATACTGAGCTGAGATGAAGAGTCTCTGGAGCAGGTGACTCTGACCCCCAAATAACTGTGGCCATTTTCTAGATTAGTCCTGAACTTGCAACAGGCAAATCAGATCAATTGGGAGGAGAGGAAAACTGGATGAAGCTTATGGGATAATTTAGCTGGACATTGCAGTGCTTTCCAGAGGCATCAGAGCAGTGTGAATTCTCAGGCAGAGCAGTTTGAGCCTCAGTCTTACACTGTCATGATGACAGCAGGAATTGCTTGGCAGTTCCATGGGAAAAAGTGCTCCCTTTCACTGGCATGTAGGAGGTTGGAATATTCTGTGTGTTCTTTGTGCTTTGGTGCCTTCCTGAAGGAACTTTGGTGCATAGGAGTGGGCAAGAATGTCAATGAATGGAAAGTTTTCCATTTGTGCCTATAATTACTTTAAAACCTAAACTGTTGTCCAGGGCAGAAGAATGCCTGGTTTCTCTTTATCGTTTGAACTTGGTTATACTCTAGATGCTGAGTTGCACTTTTCTGTCAAGACTAAAGTGCCTCTGGACATGTTCAAAGATACAACTGTAGACAACTTGGGAACTTCTCAGTTCAAACAAGGGAAGTGCCTTTGGCAAGGCAGTTGAGCAAGAGTTTCTCAAGATCACAATTTTATGTGTAGGTACTTCTATTTCAGTGAAATCCTTTCCATTATCCTCTTTTCTAATCTAGCATTTGTTAGATTTTTTTTTTAACTGAACAACTCCACTGGTTTTGCATTATTCAGCATTTCTTGCTCTACACTTTGTCAGCTGAAAGTATTTCAATTGTAACAGTATTTCTCATACACTGATAAGATAAACAGGGTGTGAAGGGTAGAATGGGAAGACACTTTGGGGATTTTAAGTCCTAGACTTCTTGTTAGTGATTACTACAACAATAAAACCTTTTATGAAGTACAAGCGTAGGCATCTCACAACAGTCTGTAGAATTCAGAAAGAAATGCAGGAGCCACAATTTCTGATCTTTGAATACAACAAATCTGACTGCAATCCGACTGTATCTAATTGTTACAGGCATGAGGCTGATTGTGTGCCCAGGTGGTTGTTAGTGGTGATCATTCCCACATGTTTCACTTCTCAGACATTGTTTTAATTCCCAGAATGTTTTAGTGGTAAAAATGGGTAAATGTGGTTTGTATCTAGCAACTGGATGCTTCAATATGTTGGTAGTTTGCTGTTTATGAACTGTGGGACCTGAGATGGAGTAAAACTGTCATGAATCAACTTTTTTTTTTTTAATGGTACACAATGTGTGTGAGCAGTGAAGGTGGTTAGTAGTTCTATGGTTACATTTAACAAGTCTAGCATGAAGAAAACTCTGCAAAAAAATTTGCATTTTAATCCATTGGTGAATGTACAGGGTGGGATGGTTGGAGTTGGTTTGTTGTTTAGTTTTGGGGTTTGTTTTTTAAGGTTTTTTTGGCTTGAATCTTTGCTATGAGAAATTTTGTAGGCAGAGCTGTTACATCATTGACTAGAGCAAATTAACTCAGCTGCAGAACCTCTTGCCAATGTTAAATTAGATTGTAGGAAGTGGGTCAGCTACTGCCAGGAGGCTTATACACCTTGCATTTGGGTATTGATATTTACAAATTTGCTTGTATTATTCCAAAGCAAGACACAGAGGGAATTGGGTGACCTGTCTGGAGACAACTTACTCTGAAGTGTCTGCGTTCTCCATTTATGTCTGTGTGATTGTTTACCTTCAACATCAATAGAATAAATTATATTTTCATGAGGTAAGCAGTTAGCACTAGAGATTGCTTCCAGGATGTGCTTTTTGAAAAGAATATTTTTGGTCTTGAGTATTTGTAGAGCTTGATCACAATTACAGCTGACTCCAGGTGGTTCCCTGCTTGTGGTTCTTCAAGTGGGATTTCCTCCAATATATTTATGGCTGCTTCCCATTCTAGTTTTAAGACTTGTGACACAAATTTTCCTCCTGTAATGCAAGAATTAAAAACAACCCTGAGAATTTGTATGCTTCCAATACTATTGTAAAGCTGGCAATAAGGGCCCTTTATCTTTTTATTTTTTCCCCTGGTGTATCACTGCAGCATAGGCATTGTTTGTACTCTTCCCAGAGTCAGTCTGGGGTGGAGCCTGAAGTTAGCAGCAAGTATCACAGACTTTGTCACTAGGAGTGAAAAATCAGTGGTCATTACTTTTGTGTGTTTTCCCTTAAAGAGTTGTCCAAATGAATTTGTAAATTCTTGTTGTATTTCGTATGACTCTTTCAGGCTACCTGCTTCACTCTGAAATCTTGTTAGAAGCCAATTTATGTGTCAGCACAGATGAGAGGCAGTCTTTTACTATCCCTTGCTCAACAACAGGCATGGACGTGGATTTCATTGGGAAACATCTCAGGGATTTAAGCTTTTCCAAGTCATTGTCTTTTTAAATGTTGTGCAAACGAGTTTATTGCTGATAACTGTCAGAGACGCTCGTTAATGGACAGGCTGGCTTGCTGCTGATTTACATCTAGCAAGCAAGGAAGGAACACAGCAATATATTTTGTGTTAAAAAGTTTGCATGGTGAATTAAAAGATACTTAGTTATTTGTGGTTCCTGCTTACCTGTGCTGCTAAACACTTGTTTTAAAATTCCACCTCGAATTTATGAAGTGTTTAAACAAGTAGCATACACAAGCTCATGGTGCTGGGTGCTGGCTGCCCTACAAGGTTGTAGGGAAGGTTTCTTTGTGTCTATGTCCCTGAACCCTGTCAGGAGTTCTAGGTGCTGATGGTAGCTGTCCAAGAGTCTGCCCCATCTCATCCTGGTGCTAAAGGGATGAAACTTGAAAGATTTTTTTTTCTCTGGAGCCTCAAAGAACTCTTAAGTGTGCATAGCTAGTTTGAAGGAAGTAATAGTGGCATTAAAAAAAAGGGGTGTAAGATTTTGAAGCTTATTTTCCAAGACACCATCTACTGATCAAGAAAAAATTTGTTTTCAGCTGACAAAATCCTTTGTGCCTATTTCTGCATTCACAGTGTTGAGTCTTTGCTTGGTGGCTTTGTCTTAAAGTGTACCTGGAGTTTGTCAGCTCACAGAGTCACTTTGTCACTACAGACCTTTTATAGCCATTTCACATAGAGATTGAACTGAAAGAAAAAAAATAATGCTTTCTGGAAATTTAACTTCACTGCTTGGCTTCCTTAAGTCTATATTCTTCAAGTATATGAAGTGGTGTTCCCTTTCTGCTGATTAACACTACAGCTGATGTCAGAATTGGGCAAAGATTCGTTATGCAGCAAATGTAAAACTGAAAGCAATTTTGTTTGTTTTAATTACTTCTCTCCTCAAGGGAGAATCTCCTACTTGGTCATCTTCAGCAGAATATTGGCCCCTCTAAAGAAGTGTTTCTTCACCTAAGCTAAATATTGGCCAGTATGATGCCAGTATTTTCTGTAATTTTCAATTAGTTGCTGATGCAGGGAAGGGAATTGCTGGCTGTGAAGCATTGCAGGTGGATGAAGACTGATGCTCTGAGTCTTCTACTAATATAATCAAACAACATTTGCAGCGTCGTCCTGTGTGCAAGTGTTGCACATCATGGTGGGTTTTTTTTTCATATGATTGTCCTAGCAGTGCATCCAGCTCCAAGGATCAACAAGGCATCTTTTATTATTTGAACTGTTGAAAAAGAATTTTAAAAGCTCTCTGAAAGAATTGGACTAATTGTTAAATCTCTAGTGTTGAAGCCAGATGGTTTTGTGTACTGGTCTCCTGCATCATCCACCTGTACTCAGCACTGGTGAGGCCACACCTCGAGTATTGTGGTCAGTTCTGGGCCTCTCACTATTGGAAGGATATTGAGATGCTGAAGCATGTCCAGAGAAGGGCAATGAGGCTCATGAAGGGCCTTGAGAACATGATGTATGAGGAGAGTGTGGGGAAGCTGGGGTTGTTCAGTCTGGAGAAGAGGAGGCTGAGGGGAGACCTCATTGCTGTCTACAACTACCTAAAGGGAGCTTGGAGCAAGGAGAGGGCAGCCTCTTCTCCTTGGTGACAAACAATGGGACTAGAGGAAGCGGTTACAAGCTCCACTAGGGGAGGTTGAGGCTGGCTGCTAGGAAATACTTCTTCACTGAAAGGGTTCTCAAACATTGGAATGGTCTGCCCAGGGTAGTGGTGGAGTCACCATCCAGGGGATTGTTCAAGAGCCTGTGGAGCTGGCGCTTAGGGACGTGGTTTAGTGTTGACTCCTCAGTGCTGGGTTGAGGGTTGGACTGGATGATCTTCAAGATGTCTTCTAACCAGATATATTCTGTGATCTGAAGATAGTGAATAGCATATAGCAAACAGGAGTGTTAGTTGAGTGTGTTAGCAGTGCTGTATTTGGAGGGAAAGATTTGTGAGTAGCACTTAAGTTTTAACACAGTGAAAGGTGAATTCAACAAGCACTGACCAGTTGATGCTAAATGAGAGGAGGGAAATAAAAACCACAATACTTTTACCAAGGATGATTTAAAGATAAAGGAAACTCAGGTTGTGCATGAAGAATGCTGTCTAAACTGCAGCCAGATTAATTCTTCACTAGATCCACATACATCTCTGTGCCTCTAGATACTAAAACATTCGTAACTGCTGTCCTGAAGGCTTATTGATACACTGTGTGTTCTGTCGGTAAATGAAATGCAGCTGAAAGTTTGTAACTACTTGGAAGAGTAGTAACAGAATTGTGGTATTTGTATCGTTCAGTTGCTACATGTGCAAGAGAAATTGGTTAGAAAGCAGTCCCCAGGTAATAGAAAGGTATTTTCCTGCAGCCCTTTTCCTAAGGTTTGTTTGAAACCTATTAATAGTCCTGTTCTCTGCATTTTAGTGAAGTGAGGGTGGCTTGGGTCAGCAATGGAGTGTCTCCACTGTTTTTATCTGTCCAGTATTACTACTGAGATCCTCTTTTTATGCAGTTGTCATTTTCTTTCATGTTATTGATACTTAAGAGTATCGAGTTTTCTAATTCTATTTAAACTTTCCCGGAATGAAGTTCTGAAACAATTTGAAAAGACATAAACATTCTGAAGATTTCAGCCTGTGTGTTCAAATTGCAAAAGCATTCATGTACAAGTGTTTATTACCTTAATGCATGCTTTGTTCAAAATCTAGTCTTCAATTATGACAGATGGCATGATTAGTTAATTACAAATTACCCTCTTCTTACTTAAAAGCCTATACAGATTATGAATCAGGTCATACTTAGTAGGAAAGGTCTTGAGGAGAACTCTTTCTTAGCTTTCATCCGTTTGATATAGGGCAAAGTAGATGTATTAGGAGAAGATGGGAATTCATGTGAAGAGAAGCTTAGCTTTTAAACTGCTGATTGGAAGATTATGAGTTAGGATACTAATGTCCTTGAACATGTGACTTGGAGTGATTAATTTCCAGTTATTCGATTTTTGAGGAGCAGAAAGTGTAGGAGTATCAAGGAATTTAAGCTTTATCTGTAAGGAATCCCAGATTGCAAGCCAACAGGCTTCACTGGAGATGAAAAGAGAGTTCACAGCTTAAATAATAATAAGTATTATTATTATTATAGTAAATTGATTCTCACTTTGTGTATACACATGTCTGCCATTGAGATAATCAGCAAAAACCATAGAATCATAGAATAGCTTAGGGACCTCAGGGATCATCTACTCCAACCACCCTGCTGTTGCCAGGGTTGCCTCTCAACTAGACTTGGCTGCTCAAGGCTTTATCCAACATGGCCTTGAACACCCCTGGGGAGAAGGCATTCACAACCTGCCTGGGCAGCCTATTCCACCCGCGTGAAGAGCTTCTTCCTAAGAGCCAGTCTAAACCTACTCTCTCTCAGCTTTAGACTGGATCTGAGGTATTAAGATTAGTACTTTACTAATAGGCAATATATTTTAAACTCACCTGGTGGCTCCCAGAGGAATCTTAACTTCTTTTTGGTAAAGGAGCACAAAAGAAGTCCTTCCATTTTGAAGGGGTTTGGTTTGTTTTGGTTTTATTTTCTTCCCTCAACGGGTACCATCATACACAACAGCTCCGATTCTAGAAGATTATTAGTCTCACAAGGTTTACCACAAGGTTTTCTTTACTAAGAAAGCTAACTCATACTGTAATCTTTCTTGTGTAACTGCTTAGAAACTCAAGTGAAAGCTCACATCCAACATGTGAATTCATTTAAATTCTATTTATTTGACTGGAAAATAGACAGAGGTGATTTTTTTTTGGTGTATTTTTATTATTCTAATACTTTTTTTTCACAGAAAACTTACACATAATTTCTGGTGATATGTGAAATAGTTGAGGCAAATGCACACTCCATTATCTAGTTAAATTGAATTGTTTCATGATTAATTTTGTGCTGCAAGTACGGATTAGTAACACTTAGATTATGATTGGTTTTTTCCTCAGTGAGACATGCAGAGTTATTTGACTACTTATATTTGAATGATGAAAAAAAAAAAAAAAAGAACCCTGAGGGATAAGCAGTGGGAAAGTGCAGCAGTAATTTGAAAGGTCAGTGGGCAGTTTTGATCAAGAGAGTATAGTTACCTTGCTGCTTTCCATGTAGTATCTTTAATCTTGTAATATTCCTGCACAGACAGTGAGTGGGACCTTAGAAATGCTCCTCAAAAATATTTTTTTCCCATTTTATTATTTGTAAGCAGCCTCACATTTGTTCCAGTGATCCAAACATGTTTTTTGCAATTTGGTGTGTGAAGAAATCGTGGATTCAGGCATAAGAAAGAGGTGTTTCTGCCAATTACTTACTGCATTACTGGCAAAGTATTAACCAAGTGATCCATGAATCAGCTTGCTGTGGGCTTTCCTGATTGGCAGAGTGCTTCTGAACCTTCTGCTTGATTCATACTGGTGGCTCAGATGTTGGAAAGTAGGGAGCTAATTTAAAGCAACAGCAAAGTCGTAGCAATACCTCTCTGAAATAATTCATCTTTAATATTTCTCTGGTGCATTAGTTTGTTGAATGCCACTCCCAGTTGTATAAGAGGATTGAAGACTTGAAATAGCTGCAAAATAGAACTCCTGAAAAAGAAAGGGGAGGAGAAGGGAAAAAAAGAGCCTTATGAACAAACCCACATTTTTCTCTGGAGGGAAATAAATGAACAGGATCCGAATGTTGCCAGGGTCATAACTTTTATTGCAGTCTTACAGGTGGTGATGAAAGTTTCAATACACTCAGAAGGAGTTGTGGAAATTAAGGCAGGGAGGGAACTTCTCCACTCTTGTTTACATAAGCACTATCTATGGTTTAGGAAGTCTCTGAGCCCCAAACTACTGCAGGCTGGAGGTATCATCAGTTACTATTCGTGTTTATTCTATTCCTGTTCTCCTCTGTAGCCATCTGCTATTAGATTCCTTCAGGGACAGTACGCTGGGCGAGACGAAACTTGGGTCTACCTCTGACATGTCTGTTCCTATTTCATGGGTTCTGTTTGCTGACTGTAAGCAGGAAGAAAGGGATAATAAAATATTCTTTGCTTCTGGCTTGTCAGTGAGGTTCTCAAACAGCATTAAGGTGTCCTGCCCACCAGGATGCTAAGTAATGGTAACACTTCTCAAGGCTGTTATTTATTGTGTGGAAACTGGGGAATGAATGCTACTTTCAGCCTTATTTCTCAGGCAGGGAATTAAGGAAGAAAGGGGGGAGAAGGAGGGGGGGGAAAAAAAAGGAAATTTAAAAAATCATATAGGATTAAGTGAAATGTACATTATATGGTATCTCTGACCAAACATCCATTCAGTCTGTTCCCCTCTGCTTTAGACACTTAAAAAATGCTACTTTTTATGTTCTGAGGAACTGGCATAGCACTTTCTGTAAAGCATTTATTTGTTTGAGGCTGGTCTGAAGGAGCAGAACCCTTCTCTAACTTAGTTTGTAATCTCATACTTCATCTAATAATGGATCTGAAAGCGTCAGCGTGAAGTGATGCCTTTGGCCTTCCCTTTGCTGCGCAGTCGTGCGGCACAGCATCCTCTGGTTTGCGTTCAGAGCAACATAGGTGAGACCAATTCTCGTCCTGCCACCAAGTGCCACGTGACTTCAAGCATTTCTTCACCTCCTGTGTTGAAACGAGTGAGAGGGAAGGCGCTCGGCATTGCTGCTGCGGAGTTTCGCCAAGGAGATTCATGACATCAGGATTGCCTTCAGTCAGAAATCTTGAAGTGCAGCTTTGCTGGGTGGGTCTCTGAAGAATTTGAAAGGGTTCTGTAGATAGGGCGTGTTTACCTTTGCCAAAGTGGTGAGTGCGATGCTTCTTCCCTGCTAATGTGCTTATGTTCTCTTGAACTGCAACATCTCAAAGGTAGGAATTCCTTCCCTTGTTTTTCTGTTCTGTTTGGTGGTGGTTTTTTTTTTCTCTCCCTCAGATCTGAATCATCGGCGTGTGTTGGTGTCTAACGTTGTCTGTTCTATAAGTAACCCTTATGACAGTCTTCAGATAGGTAGCAAAATAAGTGGTAATGAGCCTTTTTATGTTGCCATGAACTATGAGAACCGCTTTTCATTTTAAAGTAGTACAATTACAGTAATACTTTTCTGGTCCTTGTATCATTCTTCTATTAAGTGCTTTTAAGTGCACTTCTTTTGAGCTGGGAGGAAAACTTATTAACAGAAAGAAAAATGCTAGCTAATGATGTAAATGTGATTGCACAAAAAGCCTTGAATTTGAGTTGCCTGGAAAAGCTATTTCTAATTTTATTCTGCAAGATGCAGACAAGAAAAATGTTCTGTGAGAAATTCAGTTGAACAGAGTTGGTTTATAAGACTTACCTGTTGAAGATCTGAAGAAGCAAGTGCTATAACTAACATGTTTAAACAAGCTGCCAGAAAGGATTCTGTCCTAGTAGTGCTGTAGCATTCAGGTGGAAAAGACACCTTCATTTTCCCCTCTTGCTTTTTGTAATATGGTCCTATTTTTAGCTAGCTTCCTAGCTTGGGTCAAACCTTCAGCTGGATGCACTGTTGAAGAAGAGGCTCTGCTGGTACACATGGAGCTGAAGATCTCTCTCGTATTTGTTAGGGCTTGAAAAGGATACCGAGCAGTGGCTGGAATAAGGAAATACCAATTACGTTCTGGCTCCTCCTCTAGTTGGCTTTGTGGGTGGAGAATATCTGGGCACATTAAACTGCAGAGGAGGGGATAACCAACAGCAGAACTGGGAACAGTGGAGGACAACAGACTTGGTTTAATCACTGATTCAGGATAGTGTAGAGGTGGTTAATGGAGAAGCTTGAGCTGCTGTGTATGCACAATAGCCAAAAACTCTGTTTCAGGAAGCTGCAAATAGGATAGTTTTCCAGAACACAACTGGACCAGCCCTGTCCCTACCTCCCAAGGGCTAATATACACCTTGAGTCATCCACTGTGCAGTTGGAGAAGGCTACAACCCAAGGATTGTGGCTGCACCCTCAGGTCCTCTCTTTAGTTCCTCAATGTTCTGCTCTCTTCACATGTTTTGTGGTATTGTTGTACTCCTAGAGATGTGTTTGTCCTGACCACTGTGTACCCATTTGCTGCAGTGTTCTTCTTTGCCTTTAACCTGCATCTTAAATGAGTGACCAGGGCTGCTCACTACTCTGGTAAAAAAATCTTCATTAAGTAGTTTAGAATTTTCAGGAAGATTTCAGGATGTTGTTCCAAAGAAAATTTTGGTAAGCTACAAAAAATAATAATTTTTGTGTCTTGCCCCAGTAGTAATAATTTGAAGAAAAAATGTCATATATGTCACATGTAAAAGTTTTTCCTTACATTCTGACAGGTGTTAGCAAACTTTTCTTGAAGCAGCTGGTGGTGTGTTTCTGAGGTAAAAAGAAAGCTGGAACAGATCTAAATTTACTGTTGTTATGTGAGTTATTTCATCACTCACTACTCAGTTTTATGATTGTTACAATTTTTAAAGCCTGAAATCAGACAATTTGCAGTGTAACTGTACAGTGTGAGAACTGTGTCACTTTCCTCAGCTGTCTACCATCAGCTAAAACCATTTTAGCCGCTCACAAATGATTTACCTTTAAGTAGAGAGAGCTTGGTAACTTTCACCCAGAAAATCATAGAATCATTAAAGCTGGAAAAGACCTTTAAGATCGAGTCCAACTATAACCCAGCTATCATGATCACTACACCATATCCTGAAGCACCACATCTACAAAAGTGGTGACTCCACCACCTCTCTGGGCAGCCTGTTCCAAAGCCTCACCACTCTCTCAGTGAAGAAGTCTTTCCTGATGTCCAGTCTAAACCTCCCCTGGCACAACTTAAACTGATTTCCTCTTGTAGAGAAGTTGTAGAGAGCAAAACAATCTCCCATTAGCCTTCTCCAGACTGAATAACTGCAGCTCCCTCAGCTGCTCTTTGTATGACATGCCCTTCAAACACCCCACCAGCCTTGTTGCTCTTCTCTGGATATCATCATCCCTGGTACCTAGGTCAGGCTGACAGATCCTCCTTTCAACCCTTGTAGTAGATGAGCATCACGTTGGCAAGCCTCTAATCATCTGGCACCTCCCATGTTAACCAGGAGTGCTGAGAGATGCTGGAAAGCATATTGGCAACCTCCTCTGCAAGCCCCCTCAGCATTCTTGGAGGAATCCCATCTGACCCTGTAAACTTGTGAGTGGCCAAGTGGCAGAACTGGTCTCTAACTGTGTCCTCCTGGATTAGGGGAAGTTGATGCTGCTCTCCATCCCTATCAGGAGGATGAATACCTTGAGGAGAATGGGCCTGACTATTAGAGACTCAGGCAAAGGAGGCACTAAGTGCCTCAACCTTTTCCTCATCCTTGATAGCAGTGTTCCTCACTGCATCCATTAAAGGAAGGACATTTTTCTTGGCTTTCTTTTTGTTGTGAATGTTTTTGTAAAAATCTCTTCTTATCCCTCAGGGCAGTGGCTGTGTTGAGTTCTAGCTGGGCTTTTGCCTTTCTGATATTCTGTCTGCTTGACCTGACTGGATCCCTGTACTCATTCTTGAGTTGCCTACCCCTCTTCCCAAAGATGATAAACTCTTGAGTTATTTTAAACAATTCTACTTCTTTTTGTCCCCCCAGAGAACAGGGGAAATACACAACTCACTCGCCACCTTAACTGTGATTTATTCAAAGTGCTATTTTGGCCTGTTAAAATACAGTAACCAAGTTACAAGGTAATGTGATAGAATAGTAAAAGAAGTCAAATATTCTAATTGCCCTATAACTAGGCATTTAAATTCTTTATAGTTGGGATTTACACAAGCTAGGGAGTAAATTGGAAGTTAAAGGTCTCACAGCAATCTTAATTCAGCTCTTTTCCACGTGCATGAAGTATTTCAGTGTTTCATCATCAGAACCTCCAACCCAAACAGCTGTTTTATTCTGTGCTGTCACTGGTTGCTTGTGTAGGCTTGGTGAGATGTTCATGCTGTGGCTCAGGTTGTGTGCAGTTTGCCTGGAGTTGTTCTCACATATGGACAAACAAGGTGAAAAAAGACAAGATGTAAAGAGGTTGTAGGAGCAGTCCAATATCCTCTATTCTGTTCTTCCCTCCACAAACCATAGTTCAAACACTTTGTGTTGACTAGACTTCAAACTGCTCAATCTAATGCAGCAATCAGTGCCAACAAGCAGGATCAAGAAATGTCTGCAGCTGGCATACACTCACAGCTAACAGCTGACCCTGAGTGAATGGATTTGTATGGAAGAAAAAAGTGAAGATCAGGCTTGTTCCTAGCTGCCTTAGGAACTAATAATATTTTAGTGTGGAAGCTCTCAGCAGAGCAGCTCATCTGGTGTTGCATCCTGTCATCTCTCAGAAGTTGCAGGTATAAAGCAGCAGTTGTACGTTTGAAAGGCTGTGTAGCACAATGTTAGCACTGGCACCAGTGCTAAACCTGTCACAAGTTAAGATTTGTATGCAAGCAGTCTTGTGTAGTATTGGGATTTGTGTTTAAAAGGTATCCCTTGGGTAGTGCTTCTGCTCAGTAGGCACAAGGTTGCATAACTCTTAGCAGCAAGGTCTGCCCTGGTTAACACAGCCCACTCTCATGAGCCCCTCTCCCCCCACACAGATGGGAGGGAAAGTAATGTGAAAAACTCTGGGTTGAGAGAAAGAGTTGAGATAAGAGCTTTACTGGAGGTGACCCAAGGCATAATGATCTCAGCCTGTTTGCAGAAAAGCACAGCAAAACGCAGAAGCAGCCACAGAAACCAGTGACCTCCCTCACTCTCTGACCTGCAGCCCACCCAGCAGAAAAGACCAACACCCCAAAACTCAGAAACTGGAACAGGATTGCAATCTGAACTTTGGCCCCCGCGATACTTTGCTCCAATCAGTACTTTTCATTTTGAAACTGGAATGACAGCAGTGTGCTATTGAATATCAGCAGCAGATTCAACCCAACCCATGACAAAGGGCCATATTTTTTCACCTGTTTGGTGATGATCACATGTGGGATTCTTTAAGTGCTCTTTTTTTTTAGCAGAGCATGAATCTGCTGGTGACATGTGCTAATTGTTGTATATGTATTGTGTAGTGCTAAGCAAACCCAAAACCTGTGCTATGATGTGTCTGATCTTTATGTACTCTCTTAAACCACATCAGTTTAATGCTGATGATTAACCTGATTTTTCCCACCAGTCACTGCACCAGCTTTACCAATTCTACTAAATACTGGGAGAAATAGGAGAATTATGTTCTTGCTTTTTTGCTGGTTTCATTCTGTCCCTTTCAGACTTCTTGAGTCAGAAGGAGAAGGCAGTCTAATAAGATGCTTAGAGAAATTAGGGCTCTTTTCACTTGCATGTTTGTGGTGGTGATGCATTGGGGTTTCTAATTCATGCAGTGAATAATGATAGGAAATCCTGCTGTAGCACATCCTTCAAACCTGGGCATCATCCTCTCCTAGTCCTGCTGATGGAAGGGCAGTTTTTGCAAGAGCTTTATGTGGAGAACACAATCAAAGCATTGGCTCTTTCTGATTCATTCCCCAGATTGCAGCAGCCAGAAATTCCACTTCAAAAGAGCTTCTGAATTTGTTTTTCAAAATGCAACCATGTAGCTTTTGTGAAGCCCAAGTGTACCCTTTTTTGCTTAATGGCATTAAAAATGTGAGCTAAATTCTATTTAAAAGGAAAAATAATCAAGGATCCAAGGAAAAGAGCTTTGAAAGAAACCTCACACTGGTGCTTCCCAACTGTGTAGGCTTTTGTTTTAATTACAAAGGATACAGGTCCTGAAGTAATCATTCCTGATTTTCCTGTTTTGTACAAGCCCATTTAAAACTAGATTAGGCTACAGAGGAGCTCCTTCCTTAGCAAGGAGGTGACTCCACTTCTTTATTAGTATTTAATTTCAAAGGCGCAGAGGAAATGTCCAGTTCTCAAAAATATTTTGTTGTTAGACTGATTTTTAGGTACTCCTAGAGCAGGGGCAACAATTCCAGTTTTGTCCATGACAATATTTTTGGTGGTGATGGTGTATGGACAGAAAGTTGGGAAGAAGCAGAGGATTTTTTCACCCTAGGCTGGGCAGAATATGGATTACTCCTGCTTGTTTGATACTGTTAGAGGTTTTAAGGAAAAAGAGTTCTAAGCTCAGCACTGTTAGCAAGAGGAGGTCCAGGCTGGGTAGGCTTTCAAGTTTCTCCTTAGAGCTGGGCCCAAATTGGAAGAAGCTGGACTTTTGCATCTGTCTTCTATTCCGCAGCAGCTGTGAGCAGAAAATAACTTGTGGCAGTTTATGCAAATGAAATAGACCAGTGCCTCTGAAATCCAGTATCTATAGCCTGATCTCAGTACTGGAACTGGTTTCTACCACTTGTGGTTACACTGGAACCTTTGGTAACAAGCTCCTGAGAGAAATAAGTATCCCCTGGTGTTATGTTGATGTATAGGGAAATGTTCCAGGGTCCCAAGTCATAGAGCTGCTCAGAGGCCAAAATTCCTCAGCAGCATAATATGAGCCTGTTGCAAAACACACTCCACTCACCCAAGAGATAAGGGATTGGTTCTTCCATTTCCCACATGGATTTTGGGCACTATATGAGGAAATGCCCATCTACCTCACCAGCATTGCTCATAGCCTCTGAGTGGCAGAAGGGACAGCTAAAAGACTTCTATTTATCAGACCCTTCCGTAAGAGGACTTGTAGATGGTTTCCCTTTCCCACTCACATGGTGGGCACTTGAAAACGGTGTTCTCGGTGTAAGATTGCATGGCCAAAGAGCTGCTGGCCTTCCTAGCCCGCAGGATTTAACAAGCTGACAAACATTGTTGGGTTCAAACTAAATGTTATGGGCAACATTGTTTAAAATCTATGTTAGAGACAAATGAGCCTGTATGCTTTTTATCTGTCTCCTGTTCTCCATCCTCTGGCCTCATCTTTCACAATTTACATAACCTTTGTTTAGGGTCAAAAGAATTCAAAGTAAATAATTTAGAATGGTGCAGTCAAATCCTCCTGTGGAGAGAGCTGATGATGAGGGTTAGTGTTTGGAACAGTGGTTGCTGTACATGTGGTGAGTAAACTGCAGAGCTGAATTATTTGTCTTGCGGGGGGAGCGTTGGAAGAACGTTTTTGGCAGAGAGGATGGGATAATAGAAGGGTTCATCTTTAGAAGTGTACTCTAGTTCCAATGCTAATTTTAATCCAGATTTTCAGAAGGTAGCAAATGTGTGTTTGTGGAGAAGGAGATGATAAAGGTAGTGCTGAGCTGTTCCCAGTAAGTGCTGTCTCCTGAGAAGGAAACTTCTCTCAGGTGTCAGCTTCCTTTTCATGCAGAAAAATGTACAAAGCATGTGAGATGTGTGGGTCTCATAGCACATTTCTCAGTAAGCTGAAAGGGCCACAGCCTGTTGGTAGTATAGAAGAGAACCCTGTTTGTATAGGATGTATGCAACAAAGTGGTGGTTTTGGGTTCCTTACATATTTCAGGATCTCTATGATTTAAGAAGGGATAGAAGTATGTGGCCATCAGCTATTTAAGAGCAAACTGGGCAGAAAGACACTGTAAAATGGCCAAGTCATGGCTGCCAAGGTGTGTTTGGAAGGACTTCTTCACCTTTCAGGTGCTCCAGGAACCTCACAATGAGAACTCAAGATGAAGGGAGATGGGAAATACTCAAGGAGCTGCTATTATAAAGATGGAAATCTTCAAGATTGCCTAGGGAATGGCCTGATTTGCTGCAGTGGAAACACAGGCTGGATGTAGGGCAAACATCAAATTTAAGGGTAATGAAATGTAAGAATAGGCTGCAGATGGATATGGAATCTCATTAACAGGTCTCTAAGAATTACCTGGACAACAATTATCAGGGTGGGCCAATACTTTGTGTGCCAGGTACAAATACAGGGGATTACAGAGTTTCAGAAAACCCACCTTTCTATGGGTTTATTTGGTGTTTGTGAGGAAGAATTTCTACTGAAATCTGTGGATCAGACCCCAGATCCCAGAATTCTCTTAAATGTTCAGATTAAACACGTTGTTCTGAGCTTAGTTGAATAGAGATGTATTAACAAGTCAAGACATCTATAGAGTAAGGCATCAGTGTGTGGAAGGAAAACATGAATTAGTAAAATCCCAAGCATCCAATATGAAATTATACCCTGCTGGGATTTTCTAGGGATTAAGTGTGTTGGGTACAAATTCAGTCACAGCCCCTCTCCCCATAACCCAGCTGTCTCTTCCCAGGCTGTTATAATAGACTGACCTATTTTTGTTACAGTTAGTTTGTAATAGTTTGCAAGGCACAGTCTAGTTTTAAAATAAAGATGTATTAGGAAGCAGAGCTGTGTAATGAGTCTCTCTGCTGCTCTTACAGGGTAGTTTGCAAGCCTTTCTGTCTGACCTAAAATGTCACGTTTCAAAGCCTTGCTTCATTATCATGGCGCCTGCTAGCTGGAGTTAAGGGTCTGTTAGCAGCCCTATTATAAATCCCTACTTCCAGGAGTTTATAATTCTGCAGTAAAAAATTGCTCTAGGCTGAAACTTGGCATATAAACTCTCAGTGCAGGAACAATTGTGATTTCTCCTTCCTTTATTTTTTTGCTTATACACACACAATTCATTCAGTAGGGTGCATTGGCTTGGTTTTGTTTTTTTTTTACTGTCCCCTTTTGGCTTTTAAAAAGATTAAGAGGCTGGGTTATTAATATTTCAATACGGACTACTGTGCTTGGCCAGTAAATTGTTTCACAGTGTCTGTTAACCCAGCTCTGCCTGATGGAGACAGGTCACTGTTTCTCAACCCTGCCGCAAGGCTTCAGCTGAATGGCACCAGCCTGGTGTGGCTCGCAGCCATGGTTGGGGTGGATGTTGCTTAAAGAAGGTCTCAGAGGCAGCTTTGGTTTCTTGTGCGAATCCGAAAGTCGGTGTGAGCGCAGAAAGCATTGTGTCCTGATCTAGCATGGGTGGAAGCTACATGTGGCATGTGGCCCCTGCTTGAATACAGAGCAACATGGAAGAGCCTCGAGTACTGTCTGTCCTCAGCGGGCTTTGATCTGATCGCTTGATCCTATATAAATACTTTGCTGTGAATTCTTCCAATGGGACATCTAACACCATGAGGAGACTTGGTTGAAGTTCTCCCAGCTCAACAGTTTACTCACCAAAACTATGGTTCAGTGAGGTCAGTTAAGGCCTCATATTTCTTCTGGCTTACAGGAAATTTTAGTATGAAAAAAGCTATTTCTATTTGTTACTCTTAGAAATTATAGGAAATTACTTCTTGCAACTTTATAGAAAATATTATAGTGACTCCTATTTTCATTCAATTTTAGACTATTATAGGATATATGGCATATTCATACTGCAAAGTCTTTGCAACCAAATGAGGGATAGCAGGAATTTCTAAATGTATAATGCAGAATGCAAAGGCTAAAATTGAGACTTCTGCAAGAATTAAATGGTTAGGTTTAAGTTAATTATTTTTAATTTTTTTTTTTTTTTATTTTAGATATTTTGCTCTGATAAAAGATTTGGCCACAGTTAAATCTTCATGTTTCTTCCAAACTTCCCAAAAGTGTTCTGTGCACTGTGATTTTTATACTTGATCCTGTGCACAGACTTCTGTAAAATCAAGAGCAGGATGCCTGTTGCCATTAGCTTGTTCAACTACAGCAACAACAAAATGTTGTCATTATTATGGTAGTGAGTCACCCCCTGCACTTCCTCATTTCTTTTCCATTCTTCCATTCACTTCCATTTAATTTACAAAGGCATCCTAGGGAAGATCAGTTCTCTGTAGGTCATAAATGATTTGTGCAGGTTATAAATGATCATTGCAGATTTGCTCAATACTGAGCAATCTGATGTGAATGACTGAAATGAGCCAGCAGATTACTACCCACTCTGTTTCAAGGGCCCTGTGTTTGTTTATGCCAGCTCAAAATTTATCTGCTGCTGGATTATTATCCCAGCTGCATGCTCTAACCCAAGGGATTTTCAACTTCCTGTAACATTTTTTTTTCTTGAGAAAATTGACTCTATTGGCTCGGTCTGCTTGATGTTGGTTTGTTTAGGGACACCTGAGCATCTCTGCAGTGCTTCTGTTGGGCCTGCAAGGTTTCTCAAACACTGCAACAGGGAGGTGGTTGAATCCCTACCCTTGAAGGTGTTTCAAAGACATGGAAATGTAGTGCTGAGGAACATGGTTTAGCACCAGACGTGGTAGAGTTAGACAATCCTAAAGGCCTCTTCCATGGTTCTATGCAATACCAGTGCAAGCCACACAACCCTGGACAGCTTGTTCTTGGGGGACCTGAGCCTCTTCTGCTGCTTGGACATTTAGGAAATGTCCTGCTAGCTAGGAACCACTGGTCTCTACAGCAAGGTTGACAATGCTTTATTTCCTGCATTTCTAATGCACCAGGACTAATTTTGAATCATCTCTTTGTTTGCTTAGCATGGCACACATATTAAAGACACTCAACAGCTGGTTCTGGTGGGAGAATATCTGGATGCCCATCAACTGCACGTGGGAGCATTTTGTAGACCGTGATGGACTTGTCTTTCCAAAACCACATCAGTTATATGCCACAATACCATATGCTTTTGTACTGCTGATTATCCGATTCTTCAGTGAAAGGTAAGAAACACAAACACAACTTGCTGATAATGCTAATCCTCCTCAAGGCTAGAAGTGCTTGGAAAATAAGACATCTTTAGAGCACTATCCTTACTGTTTCATAGAGGAGGATTAGTTGGTGGTTTGCTAGGACAATGTGAAGGGTTAACCCTCCTGGTGGGGGGTGGTCTGTGGATCTGAACCTGACCCCAGGTGGTCCTGACTCCTCCCAGGGGATGGGTCTGTACCTGATCCAGGTGTAGTGGTTAGCCCACTCCCACTTCCTGTCTGGACCCCCTATATAAACAGAGGAACTTTCTGTTCCTTTCTCTTGCCCTGCCTGCCTGATAGCACCACCTTGTTCCTGCTGCTCCTGTCTTACCACATGGCCATTTTGCACCTTGTGGTGGACATCCCTTCCTGTATCTCTGCGACCAGGCAGAGGGGAACCTGGGGGTACTAGTTGACAGCTGACTGAACATGAGCCAGCAGTGTGCCCAGGTGGCCAAGAAAGCCAACAGCATCCTAGCAAGCTAGGAGTCTGTCACACTATCAGGAATAGTGTGGC
>WBNM01004333.1:0-55885 GCA_013399055.1 Ramphastos sulfuratus
CCTGCTTCCCGGAGAGCAACCAATCTGCTTGTGGAATGAGCAAAATTAAGAGAGAAGGAAGAAGAAGAAAAAGGATGTTAAAAATATTCGATGCTTTTAAGATCATTACTTGCTCCTGAGCTGGCAGCCTGGACTGTTTATGTGCTGTACTAATGAAGAAGCACAAGATGAAGTGCTCGTTACAGCGTCAGGGCTTCAAATCACCCTGCAGAGCCCTGGCTCCACAGCTCAGGGTTATATATTCTGGTACCCTGGGGGATTTCTTTCATTTTCAAGTATTTTCAAGCCACTTACTGAGCAGTGATAAACGATGTGTTTTTCACTTCCAACTGATATCAGAGAGGAAGTGACTTTCCCAGGGTCACAGAGCATGCAACTCAGCCCAGCTCTTTGGTGTTTCCAAATGCAGAGAACTTCTCTTTGCCTCATTTTCTACCCATATTCCTCAGTGGGACCTTATGGCACTTGTTCTGCCACTCTGACAGAAAGTTCTTCTCTCTCATCACCTACCAGTTCCTGACTTTATGCACCAGCAGCTCCAACTTGCAGAAGTTGCTTTCTTCCACTAGAATAGAAGCTGAGAAAGTTTCTTTGGAGAATTCCAAAGAACAGATTCAGGGGGGAAAAATCCCAAAAAACAAACAAAAAAACCCTCCCAAACCAAAACATCCTAGAATGTAAATCCACTTCTAGGGTAAAAGACAAACAATTCTTAGAAGGAAAGCAGCTCTTCCAAATAGAGATCACCAGAACAAAGTCCATATATAGCTTGAAATCATCGTAGCATCTTTACAGGCAACTCTTTCCACTGTGGTCATGAAGCTCAAGAAGCTTTTATTTCAGTGTCAGTACACAAGGAATTAGAGAGCAACCCAGTGTTGTCACACACCACTTCAGCTGAACTGGAGCTCATCTAAATACTGAAATCATCACTCCTGCTTACCAAGCTCTAAGGGAAATTTCCAAGCTCTGCCACCCTAGGGGAGGGAGGGACAGAAAGCAGCCCTGTGGAGAAGGATTTGGAGGTGCTGATGGATGAGAAGTTGGACACAGGCAGTGTGAGCCTGCGGCACAGAAGGCCAATCACAGCCTGGGCTGCACCAAAAGCTGCACTGCCAGCAGAGCCAGAGAGGGGATTCTGCCACTGCTCTGGTGAGACCTCACCTGGAGTACTGCATCCAGCTCTGGAGCCCTCAGTATAGGAAGGAGATGGAGCAGGTCCAGAATAGGGCCACAATGATCAGGGGGCTGGAGCACCTCTGCTACGAGGACAGGCTGAGGGAGCTGATGTAGCTGACCTAATAGCAGCCTGCCAGTACCTGAAGGGCACTGCAAGAAGGATGGAGAGAAACTGTTTGCAAAGGGCTGTGGTGACAGGACCAAGGCAATGGCTTCAAACTAGAGCAGATTTAGGTTGTGTTAGGAACAAGTTCTTTACTATGAGGGTGCTGGAACACTGGAACAGATTGCCCAGGGAGGTGGTTGGGTCCCCATCCCTGGAGATATTCAAAGTGAGGCTCAAGAGGGCTCTGGACAACCTGATCTAGTTGGGAATGTCCCTGCTGACTGCAGGGGGTTGGACTGGATGACCTTCAGAGGTCCCTTCCAACCCAGACCATGCTGTGATTCCACTCTCCTCAAGGTCCTAGTTCCAGCAACTCTGACACCAGTGACTGAGCCTGCAAGAAAACAGCCTTTAAGGGAGGTCACCCATACACAGGAGAGACTTTGGCACTTGCTTAGCTTCTAATTGCTTTGCCTTCAGCTTGCCTATATTCAAAGGGCCTTAGAGACCAATTATTTGAATTTAAAAAATAACAAAAGAAAATAAATCCCTCTTCTCATCTTAAAACCAAAGCTATGCAGGCAAATAATTACCATTTGTTGTGCAGGGAACAAGCCCTCTGCAGAGAAGCTGGAAAGCAAAGCACTAACTGCACCCAGGGAGCAGGCAGGAGGTTTGCTCTAAGAAGTGAATGTGGGTGAAATTTAAATACTAACCAAGCTCTGCTGTGACTGGATTCTGCCAAGCATTAGGGTTGGGCTGGCCACTGAGCAACTGACAGATGCTCTCTGTTGACCCCCTTCCCCAAGGGAAGGGAAAGGGAATAAGGGAGAGAGATTTGTGGACTGGAAAACTAATCCATCTTTAATGAAAATAATAAAATGAAATATATACAAAGAGATACAAACCAGTATTGAACCCAACCCCTGATGGCAATGACCTCACTGTCACCAGTGATGCTATGGCAAACACTGCAAAAGTCTCAGACTGGACTCGGCAGCAGGCAGGAACTAGATTCAGGAACTCATGGATCAAGGTCAGAGGCAGCATGGCCAGAGTCCTCCACAGACACCAGCCACTGAAGATGTTTGACTCTGGCAGTCCCTCAGCTGTACACTGACCATGACAGCCATGGGATGGAATTCCCTGTTGGTCAGTTTAGGGACACCTGCCCTGTCCACTCCTTCCTGCAGGTGCCACCTCTTAACTGCAGAGAGATTCAGCAGTGACCTTGGTCTGCAGCCAGCCCTTGGTACTAACTAGAAACACTGAAGTGTTCTCACTGCTAAAGCAGCCACTGTGGGCAAACAGGCCCTGAGCTGCAGGAAGTGCAGCTGCTGTGCAGGGACTGAGCTGAGAAGTCAAATCACTGAAGAGAATTAGTCCTGTTCCAGCTCAAACCAGGACAGGTTCCTAACAATGTGATTATTTGAAGTAACTTGCAACTTAGGGGTTGGTGGAACTCTTAGGTTTGTTTGGTTATCAGCAGGATGAGAGATGAACACACCTCATCAGCAGGATGAGAGACAAGATGAAGCAATCACCCTCCCTTTTACAGCAACAAGCTTCAGCTAGGGCTTGTGAAGCTTGTGCTCACCCCTCCAGTTCTGAACTCACCACACAGTGAACTGAAGTCAATCTACAAATGTTCCATTTTTATTACAAAGTATGAAAGGCAGAAAATACTGTACCTAATACACAGGAGGCTGAAACTTAGAAAGAAGGTTAAAAAATCTGAATAAAACTACATAGGAAGCAGGAAAATAGCATAAAAGGATGCAACATTCCACTTTAAGCCATTTCTGAAAATTGCCTTAAAATTTACAGAGTTTCAAACATGGTTCCATGGTTCAGGTGGTAAAATCCATTGTAACAAAACCTTTTGTATTTTCTCCATAAAAATAAAGGAATATTGGGACACTGCAGTTACCCAAGTCAACAACAGCAGGACAGGAGGGTTCCTCTAGGACAGCATAGTAGCGAAGTTGCAAATCTCAACACGAGAAGGGTGGAGAAAAAGGAGGACAGGAGTAAACCTACTATTGCTTTAACATAGTTTAGTGAGAACAAGGGACTCAGGAATCTCATATGGATGTTTGTACAATCATGCTACAAAGATTACACCTTTAGGAAAATTACCACGAGGGGATTGTGGATGGGAGGAGCAGAATGGGGGGAAAAGTACACAGAAAAAGTAAACATCTGCTCAGACTACTGGGAGTAAAAAATGCTTCGGCGCAAGGGATTTAAATTACATCTCACGCTGCTGGCAACCCAAGGTGGTCAAAGTAACAACAAAAGGATCCTTTTATGAATTATGAAATCTATTTATTTACCAGGTCGTCAAGAAAAACTGAAAAACAAAAAGCAAGCAACAGATTGCTTCTGAGCTGTAGTAGGACTCTTCTCACTCACTGGTTCTTGCTTTGGTTCCCACAGAGAGATCCTTGTCTCTTAAGAAGGGGCTGGAGAGTCACTGGTCTTGCAGACAGCAAAGCAAACTCCAAGGGATGGGAGCTGGAACACTTAAGAGAGCAGTGAGAGCTTACAGCTACTCATGGTCACAATGATTTTTTCTTCAGGAAAGAGCTTATTTCTCCTTCCCCTTGTTAGATTTCTCTGAGAAGAAACAAACTCAATGGAAGCCGCAGGGATGTTTCATGACTAGGGAAATGCTGGTTTGATGCTGAGTATCAAAGGCTGCACAAAAGGCCACCAAGACACTTGACAGATGAAGTTATCATCTGAAATCAGGCAGCACAAGTGCCTCTGGAGCCTGCCATGAATCACTGGAGGAGCATTCAGTGACTGGTATTTAGCTGGGGTTTAATGACTGCGTTTTAGTGCTGGTGAGAAGTGCTGCTCACAAGTTCTGGAGAGGTCTTCCTGAAAAACAAAGGTGTCAGGGCCAGGCTAAACTTCTCAATATCCTTGAGAATGGGACATTTCTGACTCTTCTCAGGGAACAAACAGGGGAAATACAGCTGCACCTCTATGTAAGCAGGAGAAAGTGCTCTTGAAGTGCCACATATAATTAATCCCCTGGATTCTTTGTGAAGATGAGGAGAAACAGGGACACGATTGACAGTGCCTTGCTCATTGCAGAACCAGTTTTGGGCACCTCCTTTTAATGTCCACTGTCCAGTAAATACAAACCTGCTCTGGAATATGGGTCTGAGAGCAGGAAATGTGTACTAGAGAGGACATGTGTTAGCTGACAGGACAACTGTGGATTTGAGGTGGCAGGACCACTCTGCTAACCAGCTGTGGGCAGACCAAACCCTTTAGTACTTTGATGGAACTCTAACCATGCAACCTACTGAGCCGAGAGCTCACCCTTGCTGCTGTTCATCCTCTTTAATCTCTCCCGAAAGAGTTAAGCCACCACCAACACAAGGAACTGGCAAGGCTGTGTGAATTTACAGGCAGCAGCTGTATTTGTTTTTCTATGACAAAAATAAGTTATCCAAAGGATCCAGTCTCAACTTTACACAACCAATCTTCCACTACCACCTTCAGAGGGTTCCCGAACACCACCAGGAGACTCTGAGTGACAGGCAGCAAGTTGCTTGGGTGGGTCTTGGGAGGATTGTGTCCTCTGAATACAGAGCTTCAGTTTAACATTAACTGCAAAGTGCTCATGGCTTTGGTGTTTGGTAAGAGGAGATGAGGGAGATTCGGGTGCAGGAGCTCCTGCCAAGCACAGCCAGTTCAGGATGTCGGTGACTGTTTAACATTTTTCACAAAACACAAACACCTACCATAAAAGGGCTGAGGAAAAGCTGACTCTGCTCCCTAATCTTACCAAAAATATACTCGATAAAGTGCCATCTGCAAGAGAACCAAACAGACACACTCGGCTGTCTTCATTTACATTTAGAACAAGCACAAGAGCCTCTGCGGATCCCAAGCTCTCAGACTCCTCCCCTCACCTGGCCTCTGGCAGGCAGTGAGCACAGCTCAGCCTGACGCAGCTCTCTGCTTGCAACACCAGGCAAAAATAGACCTTTTTTTTAAAAAACTATTACCCAGAACATTCAGGAGAGTAATTACAGCAAAGTTTTGAAAGGATCATTAACTTTGACTTAGGAGAGGCAATGCCTCCCCCGTTAAGTACATTTCAAGGTTCCATAAGGAACAACCTGTATTATGTCTCCTTTCACATCACTCTCAAACCACTGTTTTCTAAATAGATTGTCAAAGCACTCAAACCCTTTGCCTCTTAAATCCCTGCACAGAAGTACAATTCCCATAGATGCAACTTAGCAGAGCCCAGTTCATTTAGACAATTAACAGGCTTGGCATAGACACACTAATTGACATGCAACTTGTTTGCTGTAGGTTTTTGCCTCACTAATGAGTTTTACAGGATCAAGATCCCTCAAGTTCAGAGCCAATATATTAGCAATAGTTTGGCCACACAATAGCAGGAATCCATGGAAAGCTCAGACAGGACACAACTAAACAGCATCTTGAGTTAATTGACTGAAGAGCTACAGAACTACTTCAGGTAAATATTTCTGCCCCAGAACCAGCCTTGTTTGGTGGTTTTCTGCTTTGCTAACCTCACTGATGCTCACCTTTCCCTTCACACTATTTTAGCTATGAAGCTTTCTAAGGCAGCTGCTCTTCAGTCTCTGCTTGTGCAGTAAGCACAAAACGACTGAAAATCAAGTATTTGGGACAAAATCATAGTTATGGGGCTGTGACACTCAACATAGCTGAATATTAAGCAGAGGAAATAGGATAAACAGTCTTCTGATTCAGAGGCTACGGTGAGAAGTCTCAGGGGTTTAATTCATCTTGCAAATAAACTTGAACCAGAAGCAGACTGTTAGCTCCTGCCAGGGTGTCAGCAGGTGCTGGCAAAAGGGCACCAAAGTCTCTCACTTCCTTCTCTAGCAGGGAGTGCCATTTGCACTACAGAACATCTCACCCAGGAGGATTTCCCTGTCTTTTCAGTCATTAACCTTTAAAGTGATTTCTTTGAAAAGAAGCTATTTTAAGTAGCATTGCCCTGTTTCAAAACAGCCTCTAGTGATTTAAAATGCAATTTCACATGAAGAATGACAATGGATTATGCCCAAAGCAATATGCTGTAGAATCCAGAAGGAACCCCAACTGAACAAACAGGATACAGGCTTTATTTAGGACTCACTGGAGCCTACAGGATTCCTTTCACTTGCCTTTGACGAGTTTGGAATGAACATCCAATTCCACAAATGAGCTTCAAGCACTTTCATGGATGGAAGGAACTGGCACTGGATCCTCTTCAGATTCACAGCAAGACTGGTTGTCAACAGCAGCAAAAGCTTTCTTCCCATCATCCTAGTGTAATAAATTGTATTCCTCTAGGAATAAACTGCTTTTCCATTTAGCATAGCTCAGGGAGTCTTTTAGTGACTTCACTTCCAAATAAATTATCTTAGGTCTCTTTTAAAGCACAATTCTACAGTTGCAAAAGATGCATTCTTAAGCCAAGCAAGAGAGGCATTCCTCTTTTACTGGCCATCTGTACAAGAATGAGACTTGGAAGCATAAAGGAGACTACAGAAAGTACTAAAATGCTGCAGATAGTTCCCTCTCAGTAGCACAGCATCTGATGCCTGCCACTGGGAATGAAACAGTAGCTGAGGAGCCTGAATGTGTTTGTATGGCTGTCTGAAGCTGCCATCATATGCTCCTGCTAAGAAAATCCTCATTCTCACTTCATTCAGTGAAGTATTTTCCAGTTTGAGATGCAGTGCTACTGGAAGTGAGAACCTAATTGTTTGGCTAACACTGTTCTGCCATCTAGATCAAACCTGTCTGTGGAACACTCTACTCTCAAGCACTGCTGCTAATAAGACAAAATGACCTTCAGGTTCAATGAAGCTTCCTGTCAAAAATCCCAGAGCTGAACTCAGAACCTTGCTGACAAAAGATGAGCTCGAGCTGCATTCAGACTCTTAGTTCCTTGATATTAAAAGGAGTGATGGAGTAAAGCTGTCCCTAATGAATTCCTATCAAATTCACAAGGCAGTGCTTTTGTGAGCTCCACACTGAGAACCAGCCTGCAGCAGAGTATTTCTGGATGTCCAGAATGACAAAAGCATGCAGATTCTGTTCTGCATTTGACAGTGCTTTCAGTGTCAGCTTCACTGTTTCACAGTAATCACTTTTCCCAGCTTGCCTTCCCTGCACAAACTGACAAGATTCAAGTTTGCCAGTGCCCTGCTATTTATAACTCTGCCTCCAGTTGCAGGTGAATACTCATCAGGTGCAAAGACAATTTTGATAGTTTCTGACGTTCACATCAAAACTCAGCTGGTACATCCTTACAGACCAGCTCAGGCTGTCATGTCTTAGAGCACTCAGCCATGTTATCAACCAAGATTTTTATCTTGCTAATCCACTCAGCTTTGACTGAAAACTATCACTGCAGATCCACTCTTGGAGACCAGCAGAAGCCCCTGGGCACATCCCCGTGAGATAGGAGGATGACAAGTGCTGAACTGCAGCCTCCATGGCACACTTCCTTGCCTTTTAAGCCCATCAGCATGCATTACATTAAGGAATCTTTTCTTTCAGAGGAGCAGCTTTCCTTCAGATGGAGGAGCAGCTTTTCCAGCTCAGCTCACTCATTCAATAAGACCTCACAGGACAAAGCAAATACATTTTGGGGAGGAAAAAAAAAAAAAAGAACTTCCAGGAACAGAGGCCAAATGCAGAGAAGCTCCGAGGTACAGGCTAACCACAAAACTCTTGCTCACATTATTTGCCAATCAAGCAAGCTACCAAGTGTGAAACCATTTTATTTTGGTTTAGGTACTAAGTTTTCCGAGGGGAAATCATTTGTTTGGAAGCATCAATGCCAAGTCCATTACAAATCACTTTTTTTTTTTTCCAGGAGTTGTTTACCTCCTGGGAGCTTAAGTCATGCATGTATCTTCTTTCTGAAACCTATCACCATTCTTGTCAGCTAACACGACTGCAGGATACACACAAATCCAGCCAGAATTGAAAAAATAAGGCCTACCATAGTAACAACTGCCTCTAGCATCAGAAAAGTGTAAAGCAATTGTGCAACAAGTACTTGTACTCCACAGCACCAGAAAAATTCTGCCCAGATAACCAGAAAGAGAGAGCCAAGGCAACAGTTAATTCTAACAGGCCTTTACTGCCAGGGAGCCTGCAGCATTACTGTGATCTGTATCAGCAATCAGATCCTGCTTTGGGTGTATGGAAGTGGATCACATATCAAAAGTAAGAATCAGGGAGAAAAAACCTCACTCAATAGAAAGTTAGCCCAATATATAAAAAACATACAAATGTTTCAACAGTTTAGAGGCAGCAACAACAGGAATGATAAAGATTCCTGCCAAGGTGGCTGTTAACATCACTGTCTTTCCCCACCTTGTTTGCACCTGCATCTATTAAACCAGTTGATGTGCTGCCTCAGCTGGCTGACAAACACATGGACATATGCAGCAACTGAAAAGCCTCAAGCTTATTAATACAGTCAACAAATATACAGAACTTTTAACTGAGGGGAAAAACAAAAAGAAAATCAGAACCCAGAAGGTCCAAGAGGCTCAGCACGTCTCTGCATTTTAGAGTCTTGGAGACAGGAGGCACCTGCCATTGATTCTTGTAACAGTTTCTTGTAACAGTAGATGCAAAGCAACAACAGATGCTGGCCACTTGTGTTGTTCTTACTTTAGAGGGGAGGGGAAATTATACAGCCCTGCCTCAGGGTGGCACGAAGCAGTAAGGTTAGACTCTCAAAATCTCCAGGCAGTTGTTGTAGCAGATAGCTATCCAGTCTGGCTGAGTGGATGCCCACTGTACATTGTTGATTTCTCCCTCTGCTGTATAAGCCAAGATAGGGTCCTCAATGGCACGGGGCATTTGCTGGATATCCCAGATGAGAGCCTGATGGTCATCAGCTGCAAAGGGAAGAGGAATTCAGAAGTAGAATCAAAGTGTAACAAGAGCTCTGTGCACAGCTCCCAACAGGCCTACGGACCAAGAAGCTATGGTAGGATATGTCTGTTAGAGCCCCAAAGAGTATTCAATGATGCACAATGTATACAATGGTACAATGATGCTCCAAAAATACAAGCTTGGATTACACAATATCCAGGGCAGAATTGAAAAGCAAATAGTGGAACTCATATAAATTGAAAATATTTAAGAATTAGATTGCAAAAAAACTAAGGAGCATTAAAATAAGAAAGTAGCTTAGCCAAAGCAGCTGCAGGCTGGGCACTGGGCTCACTACACCAAAATAAGCTGCAGTAGGTGTCTCTTACCATAAAAATTTTAGGGAGGCCATTAACAAAGGGCTTCTAAACCACAGCTATTCTTTAGCAAAGGCAGGCAGGACTGCAGAAAGCTTTGGAAAGAGAGGATTTTGCAAATTTTGCAGTGGCAGACTCTCAGATTCCCCAGGGCAGCTGGAGAGGGAGGAATCACACTTACCTGCTGTACAAATGTGGCAGGAAGAATGAGGTGCCCAAGCAATTCCATTTACACAGGCTCTGTGGTTGTTTAACCTGGCAACAGGAGTGCAGGGAACTCTGACATCTAGAATCACAACCTTCAGAAACAACAAGGAAGAAAAAGCCCAATTAATAACTTGCATTTTGTTTTATTGCTTCAGAAAGGCAAATATTTAAACCAAGGCTATAAACACAGCCCTTTCCTAAAGGACATGGTTGGCAAGCAAACACTGTTCTCAAGGAATAGCTTCCAGCTGGTTGCTGTGCCTCAAAATGAGGCAGACCTCACAGGGGAAAGGTTTGTGAGTTATGCAACAAGGGCAAAACTGTGCTTCCCTGAAGTGACAAACTAAGACACAGCCTCGTGTGCTGAACTGAGGAAGAACAAGGTGACTCCAACACCTGCACTCAGATTTGCTGTGGAGAGCATGGTCCAGCTGGCTCACAAATCCCTCTGGAACACCAGCTGAAAGGTGAGTCAGAGAGAGCTTCCAAGTTGCCTCTCCAATTCCTGCTGACCTTAGTGCAGTAAGAATGCAGTAGCACTTAGCATAAAGTCATAGAAGCATCACAGAGTCACAGAACTGGTTGGGTTGGAGGGGACCTCAAAGATCACCTAGTTCCAAAACCCCTGCCATGAGCAGGGACACATCCAGATTGCTCCAGGCACCATCCAACCCTGGCTCTGAACACTTCCAAGCTTGGAGCCATCACAACTTCTTTGGACAACCTGTTCCAGTGCCTCAGCACCCTCAAGGGGAAGATTTTCTTCCTAATGTCTAATCTAAATCCGGCTTCTTCCAGTTTGAAGCCATGTCCCTTCATCCTGTCACTCTCTGCTTTTCTCAGAAGTCCCTCTCCAGCTCTCCTGAAGCCCACTTCAAATCCTGGAAGGCTGCTCTAAGGTCTCTTTGGGGCCTTCTCTTCTGCAGGCTGAAGAACCCCAACTCTCAGACTGTCTTCATAGGAGAGGAGTTCCTGAGCTGGACTCAGCAGTGCAGAAGGGGACTCTGAGCAGAGCAGGGGGGCAGAAATCCCCTCCCTCAACCTGCTGCCCACACTGCTGAGGAAGCAGTGCAGGATGTGGTCAGCTTCTGGGCTTCAAGTCCACATTGCAAGCTCATATTGAGCTTCTCTTCAACCAGCGCCCCCCAAGTCCTTCTCCTCAGCACTGCTCTCCATCCCTTCTCCACCCAGCCTGTATTTGTTTGGGACTGCCCTAGCCCAGGTGCTGGATCTTGCACTTGGATTTGTTGAACTTCCTGAGGCTGGCACTGGCCCACTTCTCAAGGTCCCTCTGGATGGATCCCTTCCCTCCAGTGTGTTGACTGCACTACACAGCTTGGTGCTGTCAGCAAACTTGCTGAGGGTGTCTCAATCCCACTGCNCAGTGTGTTGCCTGCACTACACAGCTTGGTGCTGTCAGCAAACTTGCTGAGGGTGTCTCAATCCCACTGCCCATGTTGCCAACAAAGATGTTAAACAGCAGCAGTCCCAGTACTGACCCCTGAGGAACACCACTCAGCACTTGTTCCAATTAATCATACTCCAGTTCAGTGAGACACTGATTCAGACTCAGAGATTGCACTGGGTTGGAAGGGACCCTTAAAGGTCNGTGCTAGTGGGAGGTGTCCCTGCCTATGGCAGGGGGTTGGAACTGGATGATCCTTGAGGTCCCTTCCAACCTTCCCATTCTATGATCTCCAAGTAGATCAGACTGCACACGACCACATCGATTCTGATCCCAAATGCTTCCGGGGATGGGGCCTCAACCACATCCCTGGGCAACCTGTTCCAATACTTCACCATTGTGAAGAGCTTCTCCTGATGTCCCACCTAAAACTCCTGCCCCCCTGCCCCTGACCTAAAGAACTGCTTAGCAATCAGCATGAAGCCACCTCCCCAAAATCACCACCACCTCACCTCCATGCCATCCATGGCCATGGTAGCAAGATAGTTGGGATCCTGCTTGTTCCAGCAGAGCCTCAGCAGCGGGTGGTGCTGTGGGTCCTCGTAAATGATGGTGCTGTGCTCCAGGTGACGAAGATCAAACATCCTCACCGAGCCATCTGCGCCCACCGAAGCGAACATGTCTCTGCCACCACCTGCGCGGCTGAAGGCGATGTCATACACCTGCTCGGCAGGGAGAACAAGCACAGCTTTAACGAGCACACTGCCCCCTGAATCACAGAAAAAGGGATTCTATGGATGGGTAGAGATAGAGTTGTGACACATTCTGTCAACTGCTTGAATGTTCCCAGCAAGGTTTAAGTTATTCCCTTGTCAAAAGAAGGGGAAAAAAACCCTGCTTAAAAGGGTTATGTCATTAGAGGATCACTCACTGAGATTAAACATATTAAAAAAAAAAAATCTAAGCCTGAGAAATGAATATTTTTCAGTGATTAATATCATCTTAAAATGAAAGAATCTTTGATATGCAGCTGATGTCAATCCCAGTTTGTTGCTTTGCTTCATTTTTCCTAATGTTTTGGAGGCCAATCTAGTAAACCAAGGATATCCTCCAGTCCAGCTTCTCTGATGAGTAAACAGAGTAGTTTTGATAACCAAGAGTGTACTTTCAATTAGTTTGGTACTCAAAACTGTGTATCAAGTACAGTAATCTCAGATTATATTATCTCAGAGTAATTATCTTTCAGGATCACTACACTTTTCAAGATCAAAGGGGGAAATCAGAGTTATCTTCCTTTTCTACCACTTAATCTGCCAAGCAAACAACCAAAACAAGCCATCACCTCTTTGTCATGTGCTATGAGCTGGGTCTTCACATGGCCTGAGACCAGATTTACCCTTCCCAGAACCTGTCCTGTCTCCAGACCCCAAATAGTGCAGGTTGTGTCAATACTAGAGGTACCTGAAACAAAAACATTCGTTAGCAACATTAATATTGTCACTAATTATTTCATCACTGGACTAATATCCCCCAGCATCTCCAGATCAGAAGAGCTCCAGGAACAGCAGACAATTAAAATCAACACTGTCAAACAGCTCACAGTCCACTGTGCATTTAAATGACCCAAACCTTTTAGCTGCAGGAAGACTCTTCCACACAGGAATACAGTGCAAATAGCTCATGTCTACTTCAATCTGTTCTGAAGCCCGATGCAGCTCTGAGATCAACTTTCCCATCCTGTAAATCTCAAGTGCATGTCAAAGCCCAAATTCAATCCCAGCATTGCAATAGCATGTTGTTATTAACTGATTGCTCCTGTGGACTGAAGGTGGGGCTAGCAGTAAAGCTCTTAAGAGATGAGAGATGTAACACGCACAAAATAAATCATGTAGTAAATAATTACTAAGACATATTATCACTGTTAATCTCTGGGCAAATCCCCCTGACATAAATGACTGCACTCTTCTGGGAAACCAGCCTCTGCTGGATCAGACATCTTGGATTCACAATTTGGCCCACAGGCTATAATTAAACCTTAATCATTCAGCCCCCTCCTCCAACTGAATTAAGGGCTCCTGGCTTTGCTCCTGCTGCTGAAATGGCTCCACAAGAGACAAAGCTCAGAAGGTAAGGTTTCTATCCACTCCAGGACACTCTGCAATAAGTCACAGGAATTCATGTACAGGTTTAGACTGGAAATTTTTTTTCCCAGCAAGAGTGGTCAGGCATTGGAATGGGCTGCCCAGGGAGCCTGGATGTGTTTAAAAGTCATTTGGATGTGGTGCTTGGGGATATGGTTTAGGGTGAACGTTGCAGCTTAGGGATATTGGTTGGACTTGACGATCCTGAGGGGCTTTTCCAACCTGAATGTTTCTGTGACTGTGATACATCATTAATTAGCACTACGACAACAGCTTGCCAGCCCTGTCAGACAGAAACCCTGTCTGCAAATAAGGAACACCCCTAATCCAGTTGCAGTGACCCACTGGGCACTGGACAAGGCACCTTTCCATGTAAATTCTCTCCATAAGCTGCTCAAATTTTATTTATGTTATTTTTAACCTAAGACAATGGTAGTTTCTATGATGTAGAAGTCAACATGCAATGGCAGCAGTCAGCCACAGACCAGACCAAATTCAAAAGCCTGTGTTTTCTGGGCTGAAAGTGCAGCATTTTGTCAGTCTCACCTAGAAGGTAAGGATCCACTTCATTCCAGTCAAATGATGTTAGTGGAGCACAGAAATCAGAGTTCTTGTTATTGTTCAGCAAACACTCCAGCCTGGTCTCTGTCTCACCCACCTTGAGAGAAAGTGAAACAGGTAACTTAAAATAGCAACATCAAGCCACGTGTTCCACTCACACTTCCCAAACACAAGGTGTTAATCCTGGGTTTCTTTCCTCTTGGCTTTACATCCTAAAGCTCTGGAAATACAGCTTGAAGCTGGAAAAGAGGAGATTTTGACTGGAGACTAGGAAGAAATTCTTGACAGCGAGTGTGGGGAGACACTGGAAGTGGTTGCCCAGGGGAGCTGTGTGTGTCCTCTCCCTGGAAGTATTCAAGGCCAGGTTGGGCAAAGCCTTGAGTGGAGGGGTTGGACCTAAATGACCTTGAAGGTCCCTTCCAACCCAAACCATTCTATGCCTCTATGATCTTTAACAAGGTGATAAAAACATAAGCTACCATGATAATTCTGCTTCTTCTATAGGCTTTGTAATTCAGTCACATTATTGCAGTTAGGAAAAATTACTCAGTGCTCTGACTTGATTTTATGTCTTAACCTCCACACTGCAGCAAGGGCAAGAACACTGCAAGGAAAATAACTTCAATAAAAAAAAAAAATCTGGTCTTGAGTGAAAATAGATCAATCTGCAACACAATTAACACCATGGTTCATCTTTGATCTAGGGAGGGTTTACTCACTCTCCACACTCGCAGGTAGTCGCCGCTGGTTGCCAACAGGTCTGGATACACTCCCTTGGTGTCTGGAATCCACATAAGCTTTGTGGTAGGGTAGGGGTGATCAAAGGTGTTCCTGCAAATGAATTCTGAGCTCTCTTCATCCAAACCAACAAGCTGCACCTGTAAGAAAGTGTTTTATAAAAAGGCTCCTTTATCCTTCCAGCATTAAGACCGAGCGCACTTCACAAGGACACCTTCTGTGGCCTCAAGGATCAGCGCATCAATGGACTGGGAAATTGCTCAAGCTTTGCTTCCTAGCTGGGGCAGGTAAGCAAAGTGAAGTGCATATGATCACCACAGTGCTCTGGCTTTGAAGAGATGATCTCAAATGATCTGAAATCCAGTCCTAAAGGATTAAAGCCACCCTTCTCTCTTCCACACTGCAAAGCCAAGTTTAAATCACAGACTTAAACTGCCCAAGCATTATTGCACTCATCTGTTAACTGAGCTGATGCTGACAATGTCATCTTCAGAGAGCAGGACAAGCTGTAGTTTGCACAACCACCACCCACAATTAAAGCCTGTATTATGGAATTCTTGGGCAGATCACATCAGCTGCAAGTGATTTTCAGGTCACATTACCTAAAACCTTCTGTCACAACTGCACAAAATTAATACACAGATGAATCACAGAGTCAGAAGGCAAAGCAGAAGTCAAACTTGGAAAAAAAAAAGAAAGAATTGGGAAGCTAAAATATTTACATCATTATTCAAATGTTCTGTGTGAACAGACCAAGAAAGCAGCTCTGCTGAAAGATCCTAGGCAGCTGAATCCCAAATGAGGGCTTTCTGCAGAGCAATGACAGTGGGAAGGGCTAACTTGCCCAGCTGAGTGTGATGCAAGGCAGAGCAAATATGAAGCTGTCTCCACATAGCTTGGCCATGACAACACCTGAAGTAATCCTCCAAGTCCCAGACATTATGTTATAAGAAAAATATTGACATGTCAGAAAGCACTCAGAGAGCAACACTACGGTGCTGGGAGGGTGCGTTTAACCCTGCAGTGGCTGCAAGACCCAAACAGGATGAAAGCCACTGTGTGAACTGCTGCTCAAACAAACATGGGGACAGCTCTCTGCAGTTAGTTTGCAAGCTGCTCACCATAGGAACTTCCTAGTAACTTTCCACACAGCAGCTTCCTCCTGGGAACAAGGGCTTAATGGACTTTTCCTTAAGATGTTTATCTAGAAAAAATCCTAAATATTTTGGGACAAGCCATTTGGTCATTTGCTGTGGCAAAGGGGTTGGATTAGATGATCTTTTGAGGTCCCTTCCAGCCCCTAACATTCTGTGACTCCGTGGACAAGCTGCACATCTTAAAAGCCACTGGAAATCTACCATCTTCTGTCCACCTAACAGTAAACCAATAAATGCTTCAGTGGGTCTTAGACTGTGACAGCAGCAGCTGCAAGCCCATTTAGAGATGCTCTGAGCCTCACCTCCTGCCACAATGATATTCATCCTTTTCACCCCACAGCAAACTCTAAAACCCATATAGGCCTCTAAAAGCCATGTGTTTGTCTGCCTCACACTGTTGCAGCTGCTCCTTGTACTTCACACTCCAGCATGAATCAGTTGAGAATCTCTCAGTCTTCTGAAGTGATTGACAAAGAGCTTTCTAACTCCTCCAGGGATCAGAAATGCTAAGCGGATTTTACAAAGGAAGCAAATTGTCCTTGGTGATAGAAAATCTCGTGGCAAGGTCAGGATCAGAAGACAAATGACCTCTAATCATTTCTTCTGCTTTGCTGATGCTGTTTGCAGCTCAATACGAGTGTATTAAGCCTACAGAAAGCAATCACCACACTCATAACCACAAGCAAATCTCAAAGAGCAGAGGACCCACTTTCACTGCTGTGAATTGATATATTCCTGCACCACACATTCATGTTTATCCCTTCCTCAGATCTGAAGATAAAGCAATGACTGTACAGCCAGCCAGGATCTTTGTGAGCTTTGACATTTTTAGGTGCAAGCCAGGTTAGAGAACAAAAATTGCATTAGCAACAGCAGAGCTCCTGGCAGCTGCTGAAGATCAGGTGCCTGACACCAATTGTCAGACCTGGCAGCAGCCTGGGCTAACTCTGAGCAGGAGTCTTTGCTCTGCCCAGAGATAGGAGCAGAAGCAAAAAAAAAAATATTGCTTGAGAAGCTCTGTTCTTTCCTAGCTCAGCATGTTCAAAGGTATGACTCTTCTCTTTGGACTTGACCACATACAGTGATTACAGGATCCCTCCATTCATCCTCTTGTGCAGGCTGACCACGAAGAGAGGGAATGATGGAATTCTTTTCAGGATGCTGATTATATTCAAGCCTTGCAACTGAGGCAAGGTCTGCAGCTAGCTTCCAGCTACTGCACGGAGGAGTGCCTCAAGTCCAGCCCAGATAAGGCTGAGGTGATACTAATAGGGAAGTAACTGTCAGTCAGGATACAAATTGAACCCTGTAACTCATTCCAGTGGGAAAATGAGGATCAGTGTGTTCCATCTCCATTAGCTTTGCAATTATGCTGTGACAGTAGGTAGGAATGCTAAATAATTATTTGTTTCTCCAATACATCAAGATATGCTAAAATTGGACGTGGCTTTTCCTATCAAAATCCAAGCCTTTATCAACACATGGCTTAATTGCAACAGTGCATCTGAGTCAAGAAGTGTCTCTAATCAGCAGACTTCCAAAACATGATGCTTCACAGAATCACAGAATACTCTGAGGTGGAAGGGACCTTAAAATCATCTAATTCCAGCCCCACTGGCATGGGCAGGGACATCTCCTGCTAGAGCAGGTATCTCAAGGCCTCATCTAACCTAGCCTTGAATACCTCCAGGGAGGGGACATCCACACCCTCCCTGGGCAACCTGTGCCAGTGTCTCCCCACCCTCACTGTCAAGAATTTCTCCCTAATCTCCAGTATAAATCTCCTCTCTTCCAGCTCAAAGCCACTGTCCCTCATTCTGTCACTACAAGCCCTCCCCAGCTCTCCTGTAGCCCCCTTCAGGTACTGGAAGGCTGCTCTAAGGTCTCCCCAGAGCCTTCTCTTCTCCAACACAACCAAAAAGCAGCAGGCACAGAATTAAACAGCTGACTTTTTTTTTTTTTTTTTTTGCATGGATGAACAGTGAAGGAAGTTCACAGTTGTTTGTGTAAACCCCCTGTATTTCTGTAAATCTAATTAGTAATCACTACAAATGACATGTTATAATTATTCTGGGGTCATGTACAATCAAAGATCTCACTGCACCAATTAATCTTTAACATGCAGTCAATTTTTCTTTGCAACTAAACCTTACAGAAAAAGAGTGACCCTCTGGTAAAATAACCACCCTAAGCTCTCTGATTCAAGGCACTGTTAAGGGGATGGTGGCAACCTGGGAAGCGCATGGTCATAACCTGTCAGTTTGCTGCAGAGATGCAGTGGGCAGGGTACAGCACCTCCCTCTAGACCACACTCCAATTTTGAAGACAAGATCCTCAAACCAGCCTTTTCTGGAGTTTTCCACATGATGCCCGCTTCATGAAGCCGCAGTTGGGAGGCCTGTGACAGATTCATGAACCTCTCCAAGCCCTCCCATCACACCAGTGATCCAGGAGGCATTACACAGCCTGACTGCAGTTTCCTAATCCAGGAAGTTCAGGAAAAGCTACACCAAATAATCTGAGTTCTTCCAGCTGGAGAAAGTCATCTCACTTCTGTGCCAGTGATCTGACAACAAAGGTGACAAGCTGAGACGAAACTCCTCTGGGGCTCAAACCATTCCTTTGTGGTTTGCTCTTCAGTCTGTTAGTGTGGGGGGCTGAAAGGGGTTAGAAGAGTTTGGGAATTGGGGAAAGAAGTAAATTAGGGTTTGGCAATCAGTAGATTTGAGTTCCTCACAGAGCAGAGATGCAAACAGCCATTTTACATATGTAACCTCCAAGTACTTCAAGCTCTGATAGTTACTACAGAAACAGAGAAGAATCTCTCCTCTTTCTGCACTGTGGTTCCCTCACAGTGGGCACATCTGCAATAACAAACAATTGGTGCATTAAGTCTTTTTACAAGAGACGTTAAGCCAGAAGAGTAATGACAAAAAGATACATTCACCTATTTGCTTAGATCTTAAAGCAAGCTAGAATTGCTCTTCCAGACCATGTTTAAGTACAGGAGGGTGAGGAAGAAAGGCAGGTACATGGAAGGAACCATTGCCACATCAGGAACAGAAATGATGTTTGGAGCTTGTGAGGAGCCTCTGAAGGTGCTGAGTGCAAAGAGAAAGTTAAAATGAAAAGGAGTTTTCACTATCCTTTAAATTAGTGCCGACTGTACCTAGAAGTGTATTTTGATGTCAGAAGCTGGCAGTATGCAATATGTCAATTGTGAAGGGCAAGTCATGCAGGAGGACAAAGCTTTCACACAGGCCCTGTAAAAATCTGGTGTTATTGCTTACTCTAGAAGTCAGGTTATAAACCCAACTGCTCCAGACCTTCTGCAGCACATTATGGACTACTTACACAGGGCGACTTCAGCTCTTTCCCTTTTTGCCTTTAATTATACCACTTACATGGGTAGAAGCTGGAGCTGGATGCGTTTACAACTAGTGGGCACTCAGCACAACTGTAGCATATCTGTCCAGGAGTTCCCAGTCTGGAGCATGAATCTATCCCCTGTTGCAATATCCTTTAAAAGATTCATCAGTCAGACACCATAAAGACAGTGCAGATGAAACACCACTCCCAAGCTTGCTCTGGTCCCCAAAGTAAAGGAAGCAACACTTGCAATTACCCAAGCCAGCTCTGTTAGCTACCTTCCTACAGGGGAAGGTTGTACTGAAAGCACTACAATAAAACCCAAACCCAAGCAAGAAAATCACAACGATCCCCTCCACCTCTGACATATGTGAGACACAGCAAACCCTCTCAAAGTGAAGGTTGTGTTTCACTCTATTGTACAAGTTTAATTTGTGATCACACATCTTTATTTCTATAGCAGCAGCAGCCAGGCTGGCACTTCATTCTCATGCAAGTGGTTTCCAGCTCTCTACACCACAGAGAACTCACAGCATGTGGTGCTTGTAAGGACTGAAGTAAAGAGAATAGTTACTCTTGAAACTCAGGGGTCAAGAGAAACCCCGAGGAATGTTTACAGACAGTAGCAGCAACTTACATACTCCCAAACAATTTCTGTCTGCAACAACTGTGAGTGTAAAGTGTTGAAAAGAGAGGGGTTGAGTCACCTGCAAGTCTGAAAAGGCTGAAATTAAGAGCAACCCCAGAGAATGGTACAAACTTGAGGAGTTAAAGGCAACATAAATATATTCCCCTCATTAACATATTTTACCTTCTCTACACACAAAAAAGTTTCTTTACAAGTTTGGAGTTTTAGCTTCTCAAAGTACAGCCTACAACACTTTCAAGTTGGTCTTTAAGCAAATTAGAAGTTCTCAACCTCGGGGACCTGCCTTTCCCCAGCAACACTCCCAGACCCACAGCAGTGCTCACCTGTATGAGATGCCAGCTCATACACAGCCAACTCATACTGGCTGAAGTGCTCAGAAGTACCATGTCTAGGACTCATACAAGTGCAGAAATTTAACTGCTGCAGGAGAGGTCTCCCCCACCTCCATCACCTCACTACATCCCTGCAAAAGTCCAATCCCTAACACACTTTCTGACACCATTTCCTCCATTAAACAACCTGATACAAGCTGCAAAGCACACAGGCTATAAACGCACAAAGCTGTACTTGCAAAACCTTCAGCTTCACCAAATTTAAGGATGCTCTACAGCTAATGCCCATTTCCTCCTCTCTCTTCCATTTATGTGAATTCACTGTAACAGGCTAGCAATTAAAGTCTGCTCAGAAACGACTGCACAAGTTTCTGAAGAGGTGAACATGTAGTTTCTGCTACCAAGGTAAGATTCTCCACTTACATCTGGCAGGGAAACAGCAAAGATACAATCTCATGCCTTGTTCTCAGAGAAAAATAAAGGTTCTGAGGAATTGGTCAAAGTCGTTTGTAAAGTTATGGAGGAAGTCACCACACAGAAGTCCTCCACAGCAAGAAAGCGTAATCAGAGCAGCACATTTCCACCACAGCCTCAGGTATCCTGTACGTGCACAAACTTTAGTGCTGGCCATAAACTTTGCTTCACGCCGAAAGATAAAGCCAGGTATGCTCAGGCCAAGAGACGCTTCTGGCGGAGGAGCTGTCAACAGCACCCACGGCTGTCCCCACCCCCAGCCCCAGCGTCCCAACAGCTGAGGGCTCGAGGGAGGGAAGCGAGGCTGAATCTAGGCCGGCAGCCTGCACTTCGCGGGACTAACTGACGGCTCCAAGGACAAGGCAGGAAAACTCCCTCCAGCTACATCACTGCGGGGGCCGCTTGAACCACCAGGATGCAGAGGGTCAGCCCTCTCCTCCCCCTCGCTCCATCCCGGCCCTGCCGCCGGTAGAGCCGGGCCCGGCCGCCGCCGCTCCCCACCTTGTTGTTATACTCCTCCACGAAGCTGCCCAGCGCCAGACGGAACCGCTTGTCCGGCCGGACGCTCCAGTTCATGGCGTACACGGTCCAGGGCGCCTCATATTTGTAGATCTCCTTCCGCTTCCCGTGCAGCGACATGGCTCGGCCGAGGGGACCCCGGGCGGCGGCGGGGCTCAGGGGAGCACCGGTCTTGGCCGACGCGGCGGGGGGCTCAGGCTGGGCTCGAAGGGGAGAGACGGGCCCGACTGAAGGGAGCGGGAAGGCGAAACGCGCAGGGGGAGAGGAGCGGCGCGGCCGGAGGGGTGGCAGGGAGCGGGGGAGGCAGCAGCTCGGCGCCGCGCCCCCAGGCCCGGCTCCAGACCCCGGCGGCAGCAGCAGCAGCGCGGAGGCCGTTTGGGATTCGGCCCCTCACACAACGGGAACGGAAGCCAGGCTCGGAGCCCCGCCCGCTGCGTGCTGCTTGGCTATACTGTCTGTCACTTAGAACCTCGGGCGCCTACTGGGTAATGTAACCGTCAGTTTGACCCTTTTCGTTGCTCTATTGGTTGCTTTGCCCTTCATTCCAAACGGCCGCTCACCCCCTGACTGGGATACCCTACCGGTGCGCTTGGCTCCGCCCGAGGGGGCGGCCACGCTCCTTCTCGACATCTTACTGGCTACCGGGGGTCGCAGTGGCGAGAGGTGGGACCTCGAGCCCTTCTCGGTAATGGATTGGCTGGAAGTGGAGTCAGTCATGTAAGCCGGAGGCAGGACGGGGACGCTTCGGGCCGCCGCTGGTGTCCCGAGCTCGTGTCCTGGTTCCGCCAGTCCCTGATTAAACGAAGCTTGATTGTGAGAGGTTCTTTTTGGCGGCATTGGCCTGTGCCCGGCACCTCCCTCGGGGAAGGGGCGCGGGCGGACACTGGCTTCCCAGGTCGCTCCTGCCCGGGGCCGGGCGGGCCGAGGCCCTGCGCCTGGCTCTGCCCCTCTGGCATCTCAGCTGCCTCACGGCAGGGCCCGGTGGGTGTCCCAGGCCCTGGCATTGGGTGAGGGCGATCTTCCCCGGGGCCTGTGCACGTCCTAGGAAACCTTCGAGGCCTCCTGGCTCTACAGGCACAGGATGGGGAGGAGGTGTCCTGGCCGCTGACAGAGAAAACCTGGGCCGGCCCGGATTATAAATAACCCTTCGGTGGGTCTGTAGCTGCCTGGGGCCTGAGTGGGGGCTGCCGACTGGTTTTAGCCCCCACATCACCTCACAGAGTGAGGCCGGCATGGGTGATCGTGGGTCTAGCCCCCATGAGGGAGCTTTTGGACAGGAGCCCTGTGCCCTTGAACGAGGGACAGGAGCCAGGTGCCCGTGAGCCCATCAGGATGGGCTTTAGGCATGGCTGTGCTTGGCTGAAGTCCCTCCCGCTGCCAGCACTCCTGGTGTGTGTAATCTTTGCCTGAGGTGTGTTTGTGAGGTCATTTCTCATATGCAGCAGAACAGCAGCAGGCTGCCCCAGTGGAAAGCTTTCACAAATTCCTGCTGAGCCTGAACTGCATCCTATAGAGAAAGAATTGCTCAGCAAAGCCCTCCCAGGCCCCACCCTTGATCTGTAAGACCTGTGTGTGAAGTACCTGAGCTTTGACCAAAGCCTTTCTTTGGATCTATGCAGATTAGCACCTGTGCTTTGTACTGCCAGGGATGAGTTTGCCAATGCCCCCAACAAACACAGCTGTGACCCACAGGAGGTGTCAAAATCATCTTTATTAGCAAAGTGTACACTAAAACTCCAGAGAAAGATGCTCACAGTTTTACTACTCTCAAAGGGAGCTGGATAGATTACTTGAGCAGGTGGCCTAGGACTGTCACAGCATCTAACCAAAGGGCAAGGCGGCAGTGCTATGTGAGCTTCTCCTATGGGGAATGCTGCAGGAGCCTGCTGGGGTGGAGGAAGCACCTATCAAACCTTTATCAAAAGAGAGAAGCTGGGAGGAAAGGCTGGAGATGAGGGGTCTGGGGCCTTTCAGCTTTCCAGGATTGTGCTTTTGAGTTTTGTGCTTTATGCCCAGGCCAGTGACCAGTGGGGGTTCTCTGGGGGGGGGGTGTTGGGTTCTGCAAGGTGCAACTGGCCTTGCCGGAGAAGTCAGTGCCCTAGGACTCGTGCTGAAGCATGCTGAAGTGGCAGGGGCTGTTGGCCCTTAGTTTTTCAGTGGCAGTCAAGCAGGACAAGGATAGCTTCTGTCCTCTGTCCTTGTCCTGGGCTTCCCACCTGCAGCTCCCTGCAGTACTGCACTGCGGAGATCTCCTCCTCTGGTGGCTACCCTTTCTGTAGTGCCCACAGGCTCCCTTGGGCTAAGCCCAGTACCACCCAATGGTCCCTGCTTCCAGGAGCTGACAGCAGAGTGGCCTGGATTTGCTCTCTTCTGGTTGCTGTGGTTCACTTGGTGTGTGCTGTTCTCTAGAGGAAGCCTTGGCAAGGAAGAGGTGTGGGTGCCGTTGGGCCTGGCCAGCCTCTGGTGGCTGCTCTGGGTTCACTACAGTGTGCAAATGAAACCTACTCTATGGGAACCGCTGGAAAACGTTGACCTCGGAAGCCACTCTACGCTTCCTTTCTCGGTGGAGAAGACAGCTGCAAACATACCCCTGAGCCAGTGGCATTGTTCTCTGTCTTACTCTTCGCAGTCAACATAAGTGAGCTCGCTCGCAGCTGAGGTTCCTCTCGACTTGCTTCGCAGCCTCCACGGCTCCTAACTTCCAGGAAGCACTGGGTCGGAGAGGTGTCTCTGAATGTCCTGATGCTCAGAGGATGCCTCCAAGTGCTCAGGGAGGGAAGGGAAACGAGAGCCCCGCGAGAGTCCCTGGCTGTTTGGTGCCCATTGGTGGGGAGGAGGCTCTGGGTTCGGGAGGGATGGGGAGTGGTGCTCCTGCTCGGAGTACACCGTCATGGTTTCGTCGGATGCCATAGTAAGGTGCATCCCACTTGACAAGGAGTCCCTGGATTGCAGCTGGAACTTTTCTACCTCTGCGTAGCTTGGGCTCTGTTGGGAAGAGAGGAAAAAAAGCAAAGTAGCCACACTCTCTCCTCACTCCTGCAGGCTCCAAGCCCCCAGTTGTTATTTTTTGCCTCAGGAGCCCTCAGAGCAGAGGAACTCCTTGGGCTACTGCTGGGGTGACCTGGTAGTGCTGGAGATGGCAGGCTGTGCCCCTAACCAAAACCAGGCTCTGGGCAGAAGTAGCTCCAGGTAGATCTACTCCCGTGTCAAGACCTCAGGGCTTTGCCTGGACCCACCAGCGCTTGAGCGTGAGGAGGCTGAAGAGAACCGCTGCCCTCCAGGACCTGTCTGCTCAGGGCAGGGGGAAGCTCAGGAGCCAGCAGGGGTGGGTGCCCTTACCTGCTCCGTGGTCGTCGTCTCCTTGTCCTGTGGGGGTGCGCAGGGGGCGAGCGGCTCCAGGCTCCGCGGGAGGATGCCGTACATGGCCAGGTTGTGGGAGGAGGGCGAGATGGGGCTGTACGCGGGCGGCACTTGGGACAGCTGGCGCTGCAGGAGCTGCAGGATTATATTAATGTCTGACGACATCCTGGACTCCAGCCTGGGGACAGAGCAGCCCAGCGTTAGCGCGGCACAGCCTGCCGCATCCCATGGGAGCCAGCCTGCCAGCTGGGAGGGGAGGCACTGGGGGGGTGCTTCCAATTCCGCTGCCCGAGGGTGATGATGCTTTGCCTGGTGCTGCTTGGTGAGGTTTTTAGCAGAGCTTCAAACTAGCACTGCCACAGAGAGATCAATCCTGCCATTTCTCTCCTGCCACACTTAATCATCCTCTGCCCAATTTTTTTTTTTTTTCTTTGGTGGAGCTACACTGGGATCTAAAGCAGGGAACTGAACAAAGCTAAAACTACCCCGGAGCAGGGAAAAAATTGCAATGGTTAGTTTTAATCTGGATCAATTCTCCAGGCCAGCTGCCTGTGCTGACAGATGGGAGCAAGGCAGGTTGGTGCAAACCATTTTTTACTGAGGAATAGAAGAAAATGGTAAAGGAGAATAAGGAAGAGACCTTCCTGCTGCCTCGTCCTTGAGTGGAACGAGCAGCTCTGGTTGGAGTGGACACAGTTCCCCTCACAGGATACAGTCCTGGCAGTGCATGCAGAGTAGGTAGGAGATCTGGCCCTGCTGCAGGGGATGGCATGTTGGCAAGACACTGAAAGTGAGCTTAGCATGGGCAACAGCCATGGGTGGCAGAGCCAGCTGCTTGCGTGGGTGCTGCCTGGGGCCTCTGGGATAATCCCAGCTTGGTGGGGCAGGAGCACGAGTGAACTGAGCATGCTCCAGGAGCAAGGTTGAGATGCTTACAAGCAAGAGATATTTATCTTATCTCTGCAAACAGAATCATAGAATCGTTTGGGCTGGAAAAGATCTCTAACATGAAGTCCAACTGTCAACACCAGCATGGCTGTTAAACCTTGTCCCCAAGTGGGGGACTGCAGGTTTCTTGAACACCTCCAGAGAGGGTGACTCCACCACCTCCCTGGGCAGCCTGTTCCAGTCACTGGCCACTCTTCCAGGGAAAAAAACCAATCCTAATCTCCAACCTAATCCTTCCCTGTCACAATTTCAGGCCATTTCCTCTCATTCTATCACCTGATACGAGAGAAGAGACCAACCTGGCCCCAGTCTCCTTTCAGGGAGCTGTAGAGAGCAATGAGGTCTCCCCTTTGTCTCCCCTCCTCCAGGCTTCACCCCCCCAGCATCTTCAGCTGCTCCTCCCCAGCCCTGTTCTCCAGACCCTTCCTCAGCTTTGTTGCCCTTCTCTGGACCTGCTCCAGCCCCTCAGTGTCTTTCTTGTCATGAGGGGCCCAAAAATGAACCCAGTATTCAAGGTGTGGCCTCATCAATGTCCAGGTCCTTGTTGGAACACTGGAAAAGATGCAAATGTTGATACTGTCAAACAGTTTAAGTAAGCCCTGGGACTCTGAGCCAGGCAGATGTCAGGATCTCACCTGTAATGCAACATCTTCCTCCTGGTTCAAAAATCATGGGTTTGCCCCTTATTTAGAGGGCCACGATGTGCATGAGGCTTGATTGCAGCCTCTGCAGCAGGGAGAGGAGGCCTGCAAAGGGCTCAGGTTGTGAGCCTCTGCGTGGTTTCATGTCTGTGACTGCACTGAGTTTGAAGGCAATAGCAAAGCAGCAGTTCCCAGGAGTGGTGGCACAGCAGCACATGAGGTGCTGGGCTGGAACCAGGGCTAGGACTTGCAGTTTGAGAAGATGCTGCCTTTGCAAAGTGCTGCCACCACCTCCCCAAGGAAGGTGATAGCCCAGAGACCCTCTGGGTGGTCTCCAACCCTGTGCATGAGGGACCTGCCTACCTGCTGAGCTGGGCCTGCAGGAGCTCCAGCCTGGACTCGATCTGCTCCGGTCTGTGGTCCCTGTGCAGGGGAACATCTCGTGAGCTCTGTACTAAGGAGATGTGTTGCAGAGACTCTGGGTCCTGGTTTGGCCTTCGGTCCTCCCAGAAGGTGAACATGTTGGGAATATCCAGGGGGGTGGCTGGAAGGAGAACAGATAGCTCAGCACTTCTGTCTTGCATCCTCCAGCCCCACTAGCATGGAGGGGAGTCCATCACCCATCAACCTGACATACATGCTGCTCAGAGACCACCCCCCTAGCACCCAAGGCAGTCATGGACAGTCCATCCCACTGGCACCCAACGTGCCTATAGAAGGCACACAGCATTTGCCCCCTCGGGGCAGCCCCAAAGGGGTGCCTGGGTGCTAGCAGAAACTGCAGAGCATGGCAGGGACAGAATATACTGGGGGCAAAAGGCAGCAAAACCCCTTGGCCACAAATGTGTCTATCCTCAGATATTTGAGAGTCGCTTGCCTCTACCCCAAGACAAGGCCACCAAGCCCAAGCATCCCTCACCACCCTCCTGGCAGCTTTGGCTGCAGCCGTGGGTACCTGCATAGGACTGGCTGCTCTCTGCTGCCTGCTTGCCAGCTTCCGTGTCGCCGGTGCTGGTGGTGATGAGGCTGAGCCTGGGCAGAGCCAAGTCATCCTTTCTGGACATGGGGAAGGGCTCTGCTTTCACAGGGCTGCCAGTCTTGGCCTCGTCCTCGCTGGTTTGGGAGCAAGGAGTGGTGCTGCTGCCCAGGTCATCCCACTGGTCCTTACTCAGCGGGTCCTGTGGGTTGGTGAGCTCTGAGTAGGTGTGATACTGCTCTGCATCAGAGGTGCCCGTGTCTGGGTCTGTGGGGCAGCACAAGAGGTTAATCTGGGCAGTAGCACACATGGAAAATCAGTCCCCATCCCCTTCAGGGTGCCTGTAGGGCTAGGGCATCCTAAGGAAGGGAGGGAAGGCAGCATGGGTGTCCCCAGGGGAGGGACACAGGCTGTCTGCAGGGATGGAGGCACCAAAAGCTTTGGGCCCCTGCTAAGGCACTAATTAAAGGTTGATCCTGCTGGCAGCCCTGCAAGCCAGGCTCTGCTGGCACTGGGGCACTCACCAGGCTTGTTGGGCTGGCAGAGGGAGTGCTTGCGGCGGTGCGAGCGGCGGTAGCTGCAGTCGTACTCCTCACTGAGCGGCGAGCGCGGAACGCTGTCTGCCTGAGGGACCAGAGGGGATGGTCACCAGGGCCAGGGACTCGTGTCCCTTCCATGGAATCATAGAATTGTTTGGGTTGGAAAAGATCTCTCAAATCATCCAGTCCAACTATCAACCCAACACCACCATGGCCACTAAACCATGTCCCCAGGTGCCGTGCCCACGCATTGCTTGAACACCGTCAAGGATGGGGACTCCACCACCTCCCTGGGCAGCCTGTGCCAATCCCTGACCACTCTTGCAACAAAGAAATTTTTCCTAATATCCAATCTAAACCTCCCTGGCAAAATTTCAGGCCCTTTTGTCTTGATCCATGGATGCCTGTGCCCATCCATGGATGCCATGTCCTGTCCCTGGGTACTGATACGCACCCATGGACCCCATGGCCCACCCATGGGTGCTATGTACTGTCCATAAGGGCCACATCTTATCCATGGGTGACATGTCCATGTGGGATACAGCCCATTCAGCATCATTCTAGGGCTGGTCTTCAGCTACCTCTGTCTCTCCCTCACTGCCCTGTCCCACCCAGTGACTCCTGGCCAGGTGGCACAGTTCAAGGTTAACCTAGAGGCTTGCCTCAGTGCTCTGAGATTGAATTGAGGGTGTCAGGGCCATGGGGAGGAAAAGAGGGCCCTGAGGTGGGGTAGGTCATCATTTGGTGGGACAGGACATAGAAGGAATTTGACTTTCTTTTCTTTCTTACTTGACAAGTGTCTCTGAAAGAAAAATCAGGAAAGGACAAAGTCCAGTCAGAAAGTTTAAGAGTCAAGCAACAATGACAAAAATGTTCCAAGCCTTCCAGGGATTGCAGACCTGATCACTTGAAAGAGGTAACTGGAACCAGTGAACATGAGGCTATTTTTTCAGCAACCTCAGAATGTGTGTGACCCACTTGCCTAGGCCGGAGTAGTTCTGGAGGTGATTTACAACTGCTACAGAACAGAGCTCTATCAATGTGGCTCATGGACCTGAGGAATGTGCAGTATGCTTGTGCCTGCTGGGCTGGGGAGGAAATCACAACCTCATGGAGAGTGCCTTGAGAACCATGGCTGTTGGCCAACCCACTGCAAAGCGAGTCAGGAGCACTTGTTGACTTCCTTGCTGCAGCCCTCCTGCTTGCCAAACTGGAGGCACTGATCACATCCCTCCTAGGACAGCCCTGGCACTCACATCTCGCAGGTTGAAGGTGATCTCCAAGTTGCTCCAGAAGTTGTCAGAGAAGGCTGGGTACATGTCCAGGACCTCCAGCAGGTCCTCCCGCTGGATCTTGTGCAAGTCACAATAGGTCAGGGCTCTCACATCAGCATTGGACTTCCCTGGGCGGGCGTAGAGGCTGATGGGCTCCCCAAAGATGTCGTTCTTCCCTGTGCCAACAGACAGCAGATTAGCAGGCAGTGGGCACCCTGATCCAGAGGTGCTGGACCAGCAGAGCTCACTTTGGGGCTCATGGACCCAGACCCTGGCTGTGGACTCTGGGGGTTACAGCACTAGAGGGACCAAGCCAGGGCATCAGTCACCAGTGGTTGGGTACTGCTGAGCCATGCTCTGCTCTACTCACTCCTGACATCTGCCTGGGGTCCTCCATTCCCTGTCCACTGGTGTAGTGACCAACCAGGTGCTGAGGAAGAGCTTTCCCTTCTCCAGGATGCAGAGAAGGCCTTTGCCCCTCACCTGACACTCCTTGCCTGCTGCTCATTGCCCTTCTCTAATCACCATCACCCTTCACTCCACCACCCCCTGCTCTCCCAGGAAGGATTTTTCCACCTAGGATGGCCACCACAATGTCTTCCCGGAGGATCTCGATGGAGCCCCGGGAGATGAAGTAGAGCGTGGTGAGGACATCTCCGTAGTGCACCAGGGTGTCTCCGGGCGGCGCGTGGGTCGTCTTGAACTTCATGGCCAGCGCCCGCAGGCAGCCCTTGCTGGCTCCTCGGAAGGCCTTGCAGTTCTGCAGCAGAGTGCGGTTGAGATGCAGGCAGATGTCTGCCTGCAGGCAGTCAGGGAAACCCTTCAGCACCTGTGAAGAGCAGAGAGATGCCATCAGGCCATGGTAGCCCTGGGAGGCTGTGTGGCACCCAGCGTGACGTGGTGGGACCGAAGGAGGGATCCTTGTACCCAGAGAGCCAAAGCTGGGGAGATCTTCAGTTCTTCATTGAACGGCTTTAGTTGGAAGGGACCTTAAAGATCATCTAGCTCCAGCTCCCCTGCCATGGGCAGGGACACCTTGCACTGGACCAGGTTGCTCAAGGCCTCGTCCAACCTGATCTTAAACACTTCCAGGGATGAGGCATCTGCTGTCTTCCCTTGGTGGACTCCTGCCTGTCCTTGGCTTGTACTGCATGTGGCCAGTAATGAGAGCACTTCCAAGCAATAAATAATAACAACTGGATCAATCTATTCATACTCAGTGGTTGCACATCTCCCTTTTTATCTTTCCACCCACTAATCTTGGCTGAACGAGAGCATGACCTGGTAACGAGCTGCTGCCCTAATTAAACAGTACCCACTTGAATGCCAAGAAGCAGCAGGGGCTAGCTGTGTGCAGCAACAGCTGAATGTGGCTGTGGCAAACAGCTCGTGTTGGACATGAGCATGTGAGCAGACAGAGCATGGCTGCTCCGAGTGTGGGCATGGATTTGACCTGGAGGCAGTGAACAGACTGGATGTGGTGCTGAGGGACTGCTCTGGCAGCAGTGGCCTAGCAGCAGTGGTGGGATTGTGAGCTCCAGGTGAGTGGTTGGACTTGATGATTTCAAAAGTCTCTTCTGACTTTAACAGTTCCACGGTGCTATGGTTCTATGATTCTAACAGCTAAATCTGAAGACGAAATCAAGGTAGAACTTGCAGCATGGAGAAAGTAGCTGCCACCCATGGCTCGTGGTGCCAGGGTAAGATCTGCCTGGGTTTGAGGGGTTTATGGCCTTAGGGTCCCTTTGCTCTCTTCTCACATCATGCTGGTGCCTAAATATGGGACAACCAGGCTGGGGCTGGTGAGTGCAGCTCATGCCTGGCTCATTCTCCAGCTCTCAGGCTGACAGCAGTGCCTTACTTTCCCAACTGGGAAATCAGGGGTGGATGCATTGATCAGGCTGTGGGATGGTTGATTGGATCAGATTTTGTCTCAGCAGCAGCCAGCAGGAACTGGGGTGAGCAGTGGCACATCCGAGCTGTGAGCTCAGCTCATTGCAGGGCATTGGTGACCTGGGTTTGCACTAACCTGGGAGAACCTGTGCTGGATTGTGTGCCATGGCTTTGCTTCTTGTCACTGCCACTGATAGCCAGCCCAGGGCTTCTCCTCCAAGAGAGAGCTCTCCCAGCCACAAACTCCCAAATGCTGCTCAGTTATTTAAAGAGGCAGCAGTAGCTGAAGCCACAGAAATTGTATTCATGCAAATCAATGACCTGATAGTGCCCGAGGATGGAAAAGGATCCTGTCTTAAGAAAAAAGGGATCATGAACTGGGAATGAGCAGACTAACTCTCTCCTTGCCTTGTCCTTTCTCATTCAGAGGATCACAGAATGGTAGGGGTTGGAAGAAACCTCTGGAGATCATCAAGTCCAATCCTGCTGCCAGAGCAGGATCATCTAAAGCAGGTCAGGCAGGAACACATCCAGGTGGGCGTTGAATGACTCCAGAGACAGAGACTCTACCACCTCTTTGGGCAGCCTGCTCTAGTGCTCTGCCACCCTCAAAGTACAGAAGTTCCTCCTCGTGCTTAGATGGAACTTCTTATGTTCAAGGTCATGCCCATCACCTCTTGTCCTCTTGCTGGGGACCACTGGGAAGAGTCTGGCCCCATCTTCCTGACTTCCTCTCTCATTCTTCCTGCAGCCACCCAAGCCAGCATTGAACCCTGTGGCCATGAGCCAAGTCCTGCCACCCCATCCCCAGCCCAGAACTCCCCAGCTGAGCCCCCTTCTCACCCCCACGGTGCCCTGGCACCATCAGCCCAAGTCTCCCCACCGAGCTCGGAGACACGGTGCCTGTCCAGCACGGCTCTGCCATTGATCCCCTTTTGCTAACAAACAGCCTCCTCTCTGGGCTCTAATTAAAATGGATCGAGGTTTATTTAAATGCCCTCCTTTCCCTGCTGCTGAGAGCGGGATGCACTTTGCTTAGCAACTGGCGCTGTGGAGAGGAGCTGGATCAATACAGGCTCCGCGGCTCTGGGACACCGACAGACACCGACCTGAAAGTGCTCGGCGCCAGCGAGGGCTCTGAGCTCCTCACCAGTGCTGCTGGCACCAAACCTGCTCTCTGGACAAGAAATGCCCTCCTGGCCCTGGAAAACCTCTGGGTAGATGTGGACAGATGGACAGGCCAAAAGGGAAAAGGAGACAGGGAGACGTGGGAGGTGGAGGGGCAGACAGGCTCTGTGTCCAGCCTCCTAAGTCTCCTGGAGTTCAACATCTGAAGGGGACACACAAGAAGGCTGGGGAAAGGTCTGGCCAGAAGGGGATAGGACAAAGGGAAATGGATTCAAACTGGAGCAGGGGAGATTTAGGTTGGACATCAGGAGGAAGTTCTTTACTACAAAGAGCAGATTGCCCAGAGATGTGGTCGAAGCCCCATCCCTGGAGACATTCAAGGTCAAATTTGATGTACCCTGAGCAACCTGATAACTGGTTGGAGATGTCCCTGCTGATTGCAGGAGGGTTGGGCAAGATGACCTTCAAGGGTCTTTTCCAACCCAAAGCATTCTTGGATTCTCCTGCCTCCTCTCCAACCTGGTCAAAAGAATGGAAACTTTTGGATGACCCCAAAGGCAGGTTCTGGGCTGTTCAGGACGGTGCCACGAGGATGTGGGGTCTCCCTGCCCGAACTCACCGCATTCATGTCGATGCCGTTTGTGTAGGACCAGGCGTGCTGGAAGTACTCCTCCAGGCGCTGGCGCAGGGGGTTGGGGATCTGGTGGAAGCGAATGAACTCCTTGACCCGCAGCATCTGCGTGTGGTAGCGGGCAGTGCCCGAGTACAGCCGCTGGATGATGGCAGAGACGTTGCCAAAGATGCTGGCATACATCAGAGCTGCAATGAGAGGGCAGGGTTCAGCAGGGCATGTCCACCTACCTCAGACCTGCAACCAGAAGGTTTCTACGCCATGAACCTGAACACAGTGGGCTTCTGAAATCCATCCTTCCATCCATCTCCCCATCCTCTTCAGAAGAGGCACAGGCAGAAGAAGATGGCATCCTAAAACCCCACATGCTACAGCCTGGTGTGTCCCTCCCCGTTTCTCCTCAAGTGGCCCCTTCGACCCCCGAAGCAGGGATGGGGACAACAGGAACACACAGAGGCACTCACAGCCAATGAGCATGACGCAGATGGAGAAGATCTTCTCAGAGTTGGTGTTGGGCGAGACATTGCCAAAGCCAACGCTGGTGAGGCTGCTGAAGGTGAAGTAGAGGGCAGTGACGTATTTGTCCTTGATGGACGGGCCGGAGGAGAGGTCGCTGTCGTTGTAGCGCTTGCCGATCTGGTCCCCCAGGTTGTCCAACCAGCCGATCTTGTGCTCCATGTAGGGCCGCTCCACGTTGCCGATGGCGTACCAGATGCAGGCCAGCCAGTGGGCAATGAGGGCGAAGGTGCACATGAGCAGGAAGAGCACAGCTGCTCCATACTCGGAGTAGCGATCCAGCTTGCGGGCCACGCGGACCAGGCGCAGCAGCCGGGCGGTCTTCAGCAGGCCAATGAGGGTGGTGGTCTGCAGGGGAGAGGGGAGAAGCCTCAGAGAGAAGCAGGGCATACATCTGGTCAGACACATGCCTGCCTGCAGCCCAGCCGGGCTCCCTCTGAGGGGTAAAAGTGCACTTCTAGAGTATGAATCACCTTGCCCTGGAGGTGACATCTGAAGCAGGTTAGATGAATCGTGCTACATAAAAGGCAGTTTCCCTCTGCTGACCATCAAGGCTCTGGGATTGCAGGTGAGCAAGTGAAAGACCCCAGGCCAACCCCATGTTTTCCTGAGGAGCCCTCACCTTGCCCACTGCAGCTGCCAAACCATCTGCTTTTCACCTCACTCCACAGGCTCTCAGCCAAGTTGGGGCCTCCAGGTAGCCCAGTAACCACAGGTGCCATCTCACTGCCAACATTTTGAGTCTGACTGGCAATGTGACCCCAGATTTGGCCCTCCTGGCATATGGGGCCGGTCCCTAAACCTAGCTTCTAGTCTGTTCAGCTGGATTAGCCTCAGCAAGGGGAGCAGGTCCAGAGAGACTCTATCTTAGCACTTCCAGCGTGGTCTGTGTCACTGACCCTACTGAGTGAAGTTCCAGGCGTCAGCTGCCTAATGAAAACCTGTAAGGACATCCTTGTCCATCCCTCTGACTGTGGATCCCTCTCCTTGTGGATCCAATCATCCCCACTTCCATCAAGCCACCCTTCTCCTTCTCTTTCTCCCCATACACCTCTCCCTATCCATCCATGAGTCCCCTGCCATCCTGATGGACTTCCAGGCCCTGCTTTTACCTCATCAGAGCCGGAGCGGAAGATGAGCAGGTCAAAGGGGATGGCAGCAACCATGTCAATGAGGAACCATCCCTTGAAGTAGTGGATGGCAATCTTGCCAGGGTGGCTCACCACCTCGTCGTTGATGTTGACGTAGGTGGTGCGGAAGTTGATGACAATGTCCACGATGAACATGATGTCCACGATAAGGTCAATGATGTTGAGCGGGTCGCAGGAGTAGCTGCAGTCCCAGTGCTTCTCCTCCACCTGCTCCTCGTTGAGCAGGAAGGCAGCCGAGTAGGGGGTGAAGACAGCTGTGTAGATGACCAGCAGAAGGATGAGCCAGTCCCACACGGCCTTGAAGGGGCTGTAGTGCAGGATGGTCCATCGGTGGATGCGCGGTGCCTGCAGCTTGTACTCGGGAAGGACATCAGCACCCAGGGACAGCACCTGGCGGGAGATGGGCGTGAGAAGGGTGGGAGATCAGGAGAGAGGTTGGATAATGCCAGGAGACAGGTGAGAGGCTTCCACGTGCTGGTAGCCTAGCGAGGACCATACAGTGGATTTCCTACACCCTTTCACTTTCACATGTGTTTGTCCAGGAGGCTACAAGGTCTCCTGTTAGGATGTAAGTTGCCCAGTATGGCTGGCACCAAGCTCTGCCCGCCCCGCTGATGGCCAAAGCACCTTGGGACAGCTGTTTCACAGCATCACAGAATGTCAGGGGCTGGAAGGGACCTCCAAAGCTCATCCAGTCCAACCCCACTGCCAGAGCAGGATCATCCATACCAGATCACAGAGGAACGTGTCCAGGTGGGTTTGGAATATCTCCAGAGAGAGAGAGACTCCACAGCCCCCCTGGGCAGCCTGTGCCAGTGTTCCACTGTTTAACTGCTTTATGCTTTTCAGACCTCACCACGCCAGCAGTGAGCAAAGTGCTTTGTGCTTCCTTCTGCCCTCAGCTCTGTGCCACCAGCCTGAGAGCTGCTGGGAGTCCCTGGCTCAGGGCTGTGGGGATAGGCTTATTGGAGATGCACTCCCACAGGTGCGACATGGCCTGGCCCCACAGAAGGTGGCACACTGGGCATCCCATGAGCCTTCATGGTGCCTTTCTTAGCCTTCCTTTTCATGTCCCTATATGACAGTTGTCCCCTAAGCAGAGGGGGCAGCTTGGGTCACAAGCAGCAAAGCCTAGCCTTGAGCAATGCCCATTTCCCAGCTGAGCATCCTCAGGGAGGGGTGACCTGTGGCCACCAACGTGCAAGCACCACCTCACGTGCACAGGCACCCTCTGATACTGTCATGTGTCCCCAGGTCTGTCTGCCCTCATGGGGACATGCTCCCACGGCACCAGTGAGTCCTTCACATGTTCCAGCTCCCCTCTCCAGGATCAAAGCCATCTCCTGATGGGCCCAGAAGCCACCCTTGGGCCGCAGTGACAAGCACCAGGGACCAGGAGGGCTGAGGCTGCCCCACTTTGGGTGCTGAGGAGTGGTGGTGTGAATGGACTTGTTTGGAGCTGAGGACAGTTGGATCTTCCCTGCCTGCCCCTGCTGCTGTGTTGTCCCCTGCATTTCCTGCAGCAATGGGCACCAGTGCCATCTGTAAAGGAGGGCAAGGGGCACCTCGGTGCTCTCCCCTGGTACTGTGCCCCCACCTAAAAGGGTCCTTTTTCCTGGGCTTCGAAGGAGAAGACAGGAGGCTCTATGTGCCTCGAGGCCACGGCACATCTGGAAGAAGGGCCTGATCCTTCCCGCACCGACACCCACCTTGTTCAGGGCTTCAAAGGGCTTCCCGGGGGCTCCTGGTGCTGTGGCTCACAGCAGACCCAGCCCTGCGACTCATCCCACCGCGAGCAGCCATCCCACGTCCCACAGCCTGGCACCGCCTCGGGGTGGTCCCCTGCTCCTACCTGCCTGCAGCTCGCCCGGCGCCCCAGGCGGCAGCTGAGCCTCGAAGTTCGGGTGTCCACCATGGGGGCCCCCAAGCCCGCGGGGCCCGGCAGCGAGCGGCAGGGCGGGCGCAGCACTGGGGCCGCGGCATCACCCACGCAGGCACGCAGGCATTCGGCCAGGCGGGTGGAAGACATGTGGCTGCGAAGGGCATTCGGGAGCCCGGCGTGGATTAATCAAAGGCGATCGATGGCGAGGCCCCGTAGGGACCAGAGCACCAATGGGGCAGCGGCAACCAGCGACGTGGCTGGCGCAGGGAGAGGGGAGGGATTGGAAAAAGTGACCCAAACGCAATCGTTGGGGGCAGTGAGGCACTGCCTGGGCGTGGGGACCTGCTCCCGGGGGCACGGTGGGCAAGGGACAAGGTGATGCTGGTGGAGCACTTGGTGCCAAGGCCGAGGCGTGCCCAGCAGACCCAATATGGGTTCCCACACCTGCTGTCTGGGAAAGGCACCAACACTCCCACCCTCAGCAGCTGAATCTCTCCTGTCCTGCCTGCCCAGAGGCAGCTCTGTGGGATAAGTCCTGAATGTGGATCCCCAGTGCTGCTCCCCAGACTGTGATGCCTGCCCTGCCCCTTGTCCCTGCCCCTAGCACCTGTCCCTTCCTGACACAACTCAGCCATCCCCAGCACCCTCCATCCCCCCACCATCACCTGCTGCCCGTGGGGCAGTTCAAGAGGACTGGGAGAGGTGCCACCTGCAAGACAGGCCCCCAGCCAGGTGGCATCTACCCCACGGTGTCCCCATATGCCTCCAGCCGTGCCCCAGAGATGCAGCCCTGACAAGCTGAGCCCAACGCATTTGTTACACTGGTGACCTGCCCTTGCTGCCCCTCACTGTGGACCACCCTGAGCAGCCCACGTCTGCCTCTCCCCTCCCACCAGTTGGTATTTTTAGCCGTGGAGACGCCGTTAGCGGTGTCTCGCCGCTGTCTCTGCCTCACCCCTGAATTATTTAGTGGCCAGGAGCTGGGAGCTGTGGCTTGGTGGGAGGTGTGGGGAGACATCAGGGTGAGGACAGGCAAAATGCCTGAGTCCCCGAGGCTATGGGGAGATGTGGCAGGGAGAGAGGTTCATTTTATCCTGTCTCGTTCCATCCTGACCCATCCCATCCTGTCTGCAGACTGAAGAGAAGATTGACCTTTGTGGGTGCTGCACTGTGGGGTGCTGCAGGCACCACCCTTCAGCTCTAATCCTGTCACCCCACAGTCATCTAATGCCCCTGCTTTGAGCAGCGTCTGTGGTCCCCAGTGTGTGGGTGTCCCCTGTGATGGGGAGGGCACATGGAGGCTGCTCTCTGCGCAGGGCTGATCCCTGGTCACTGCTGTCACCCACACAGCAGAGGGTCTAGGCAGATTTTGGGATGAAGGGGACAAGTCAGAGGGACAAGAAGCCTAAAAACTGCCCTGTGCTGTGAGCACAGAGGCTGCTGGCAACAAGATAGGAGGAAAATCCCACAGGGCATCCTGCTCTGGTGGAGCAAAGTGTCCACCCCAGAGGCTCTTCTGGGGTCAGAGGGCTACAGCTTCACTGAGCTGCCCTTGGCTGCTGCTGGCAGCAGTGTCCCCAGATGTGTTTTGGATGTCATGGCTCTCCTGTGCCTCAGCTTCCCCAACGGTACAAGCTCCTGGCCCGGGACTGCGGGATGCAGCAGCTCCTTTCCCACGTGCTGATGTCCGTGTCCCCCACGGTGACAATGCTATGGATGTCCCCCACAGCGGCAGCTCACTGCTGTGTCACCCTCCGTGACAGGGCAGTGCCACACGTGTTGGTGACAGTGCAGTGCCACCTGCTGTCTCCCAGGGGATGCTGTGGCATGGCCACCCATGCTCCTGGCATGAGGTCCCCACCCACGCTCCTGGTATGGGGTCACTGTCCAAGTGCTTTGGGCCCACTGGTACCCCAGGGGCTTCATCCCCAGTTTGGGGGGCAGGAACCAGTGGCCAGAGTCTCCTCCGTGAGCAAAGCCACGGGCACACACAAGCATGCACACAGAGGGGTCCCCTTCAAGGTCACCACCACACCATGTTCCTATTGGTGTTCCCTTGGCCATGAATTACCAGAGATTTAGGGGAGGGACAAAAAGAGCCTTTAAGTCACTCAGAGGAAGAGACAAAAACCAAACGCAGGGAAGTGACATTTGCTGGAACGGAGACTCCAAGTCCTGCAGTCCTCCCTGCTCCAGCCCCTGCGGGGATGGCTGCTACCATACTCTGGGAGCAGCAGCAGCACCCCACCGTGCCCGGGTGGCACCTGCCTGCCCACCTACCTGTGTGACCTTCTCGGTGACGTTCTGCGTGCGCTCCATCACCTTGTGCGGAGCGATGATCTCGATCTCCGTGGTGGAGCCCGAGCGGTGCTTCTCCAGGTTGAACTCCACAAAGTTGAGTGTGAACTGGGGGATCTGGCTGATGGTTCTGTACTTCATCAGGTCTGAGTCCGAGGTGGAATTTGGGGGGTTGGGTTTGACGTGGGAAGCCTCTGAAAGAGGATGGAGAGGAGCATTGAGGAGGATGGAATGAGCAGAGCCAATCCACAGAGCCCTGATCTCAGCGCAGGACATCCAGGTGCTGGGGACCACTGCAATGTGCCACCAGAAGGTACCAGTGTCTGCTTGGCCATAAATGCTTGGCTTCTTCAGGGTGGCATCTGACATGGGATGCCCCACCTGAGATTCCTGAGGGAGGGGTTGCTTTTCAGACACATCATCCATCTTTTCACCATTAAACCTCCTTCAGGAGGCTCAGACCAGCTCCCAGAATAGAGGCACCCAATATCCTTTGCTACCTCAGAAATCCATGGCAGGCTGGGTACCAGCCTCAATGAGACTCACCAGGGAGGGATGCCAAAACTGGCATGAAAGCAGATGAAGGAGGAGGTGGGTGTCCACCCTCACGTGCTTCACCCTGACCAAGACAGCTTCTGAGCTGCTGACCTGGTTTTTGGCCACCAAACTGAGCCAGGTGCTGGGCGATGTCCCCACTTGGCTGTATCCTCCACCCCGAGCTCCACATGGGGAGATTGGAGCTTTCTCTTTAAGAGGAGCTGTAGTGGGACTGGATCCCACTTCTCCCTGGGATCCGTCTCTCTGGGTCACCCCAGCGCAGGAGCAGAGAAGGAGCTCCAAAGGTGGCCTGCTCATGGTCTTGCCTGTGGCAATGTGTAGTCATGGATGGAGCATGTACCCACTCCCAGGGGTTCAGAAACACCCCCAAGCACTGCAACCAGTGTGTCCCAACCCCTCTATCTCCTGCAGGCACGACAGGCTTCTGTTAGCAGTTCCTACCCCTTACACTCTGACATTGACCCAAGAGGTGTCATGGACTGCAGGTGTCAGAAGGCATTGTGAGGGTGTCCAGTTGGCAGCAGCCATTCTGCTGCCGTCTTTCTCTTGCTCACTCAACCTCCTGCCCTCCCTCTACATTATATCCCCTCCTGAGGGTCCATAACTTGTGCCTATTTGAGGACCATAATCCCCTACCCTGTTTTCTTGAGCCACAGCCTGGTCCATCCCCAGTTCCTGAGGCCTTTCCTGCTGGCCTCCACCTTGTTTGTCATCTCTTGTGTCAGAACGAGAGGTCTGGACATGACCACCATGGTGGAGGGATGTTTCCTCCAGCCCTGCAGAGGTTTCTTGCCCAGCTCCAACACATGGACATGTTGCACATGCCTGCAGACCCCTTCCCTCCCTCCCTCCTCCTGGATGGCATCAGGGTGGCACTTGTGTGGGGCAGCCAAACGCAGCCTGACGCCATCTCAAGCCTCAAGCACACCACCAGCAAAGGCTCTGCCGAGCGAGCAGGACGCAAGGAGTCAGAAGGAGACCAGTAAGTTTGGGGGGAAGACCCCAAGTTATCTCCACTTTGCAGAGGGAAAAGCCATGCAGGGTAAGAGACCTCCCCCCCGAGCCGTGCCAGGGCCACCGCCCGGGACCGTGGCTCCCACGGTAGGACCGACAGCTCCGGGGTTTCCCCTACCTGAGTTTGCCCTCCTTTCCCTGAATTTTCTCTGGAACTCAGACCTCGCAGCCTCAAAGTTGTCCAAGGAGGAGACCCTGCGGAGGCTGTGGAAGCTGCCCCCAGGGCGAGACCGAAAGAAACCCCACGCAGAGTACGACCCTCGTGGGCCCAGCAAGGGAGGCTCCTGTTTCGGGGACGAGTGTTGTAGGGTGGGGTCAGCCTCCAGGCTCGGCCTCCGCTCCTTTTCCAGGAGGGATTCGGTCTCTGACTGCACACAGTTCTCCTTGGATGATGTCTTCAAGTCCCTCAAAATCAGGGAGTCGCCACCGGGCTTTAAGACAGCCGGGAGAAAGCGTTGCATTAGAAGGAGTCCTCGCCTGCTCGGGGGAAGGAGAGGGAGCTGGGGGAGGTAAGAGGAGGGGCAGAGGGCTGGGAAGCGCTGCGGTTCCTGAGGCCACCTCCAGCTGGCACCAGGAACTGCTCTGCGGTGGGGCAACCGAGTCCTCCAGGACTTGGCAGCTCCTACCTCCTACCATCTCCTATCCGAGGCTGGGCAGCCGCGGGGCGGTTCGCCAGGTGATGCTGCACAGCTGGGATGCAGGCCAGAGAGCAAGAAGAGAAGAGGACATCCAAGGGATGGACTTGCCTGGAGTATCTGCCTTGCCATGCACCCTTCCGAGGTGTCCCTAAGTCCCACCACTGCGTCTGTCCTTCCCTCACCTGCTGCAAGATCTCAGCCCCCCACTGTGGGTCAATGCCTGGATCCTTTGCTGGCATCTATGGGAGAGGTTGGGCTCTGCACTGCCAAGTGCTGAAGTTGCTGCTGGGCTTGCAAATTCGGCCCTGTGTGGGCTTCTCCTCCCAGACCTGCAGCCCCCCTAGGCCACTGCTAGATCACTTCCCCGAAGAGTTTTCAGCCTTTCATGACTTCTGCAATGGGGCACATAAAGCAGCCATCTTCTGGGGCTGAAAATTGTGGGTCTATGCCCACCCCCATCATACCAATGGGAGGAACTGGGATTTTTGTGGCACGCTGTGGCACTTCTCACCATCTCTAGGGACCCTAACTGCAGGTTTTAGGACAGGGTGCCTAGAGGGGCTGGCTGCAGGCTTCCCTTACATCTGCTGAGCTGCCCCAACTTGGCGCAGGCTCCACCCGAGTGGTGAGTCACCAGCACGTCATCAGTGCACATCTTCCATGTGCAGCACACCATGCAGCACTGCAGCACACCATGCAGCATCAACCTGGGTGTACCCAGAGCCTTTGGCAGTGCTGGTGTCTGTAGGAGCAAAGTACCCAGATGCCTTCAGCTTGCCATAAGCACACCCTCTGAGAAGACAGCACCTCTCACCCCATCACAGCTGTGATTCTGGGGAGCAGCTGCAGCCAGGCTGCTTGAATGCACCCAGCACGGCCAGAGCCTGGCGCCTGGGGAAGCCTTAGCAGAGCAAAAGCCTCCTGCCCACAGCCCTGGGCGCCTCGAGCCACAGCACATCAGGGAACACCTCTTTGGCAGAGGTACTTTGAGCACGTCTGACGATCAGGAAGCCACCGAGAACAGCCCTCTCTAAAGAGGTCAGACCAATGCTTTTCCAGTCTCACCATGTCAGCAATGACAGCATCCATCCATGGTCTTTGCTGAAGGACCATGCCAGAGCTGCCTGCACTGCCAGGGCAGTAGGGCAAAATGTGCCCTTCTGAGCTTTGCCTGCAAGTCCCTGCCAGTCCTTTGCTCCAGTCTCCTGCAGTCACCAGCACATCCCCTCTTTGGGGCAAGGGACAACTCCCTGGAGCTCCACCATCCCAGACAACTTGCGCTATGGAGCAAGAGCTTCCTCCCAGCTTGGCAGCAGTACTGGCTTGGCACATCCCCTGCTCCCCCCTTGAGCCATGGCACATGCCACGTTGGGTTGGCCCCACTGAGAAGCACCATCTAGCTCTGTCCCATGGCACCAAAGCGCCACCGCTCACCACCGGCCCTCACTGGGGCCAGTGCTCAGCACTGGGCCAGCAGTGGAGCCTCTACTACCAGATACATCCCGACCACAGCAGCTGAGGGAGAGCAGGATGGGGAGAGCAGAGGAGGAGCACCGGGGCCTGGCCTGAGGCATGGGCTGGTATCAGACAAAGGCTACGGTTACCTTTCCATAGTCAATGGCTACTCCATCAAACTCACTGGTGGGCAGAGATTTCCGCTGGATTTTGAGTCGCCGCAGGGACGGGAGACTAAACTTCAAAGTCCTACCTTGACCTTGTTAGAAAGAGAAACAAAACACAAGAGAGAGAGATGTAACCTAGCTGCACGTGACGGCTGGAGAGAGTCGGGGCTGGGCGGCGGCAGGGGAGGAGGCGACCGAGAATTTGGGGTGGCTCTGGGGGAAATCTGTGCTGTGTGGCCCTTCCTCCTCCAGCACACCTGCTACTCCCATGCCATCACCACATCACATCACCGTCGAGGCAGATCCTGACCTGGCAGAAAACACCACAGGGCTGAAGGAGAGGAGAGTCTCCTACAACCACAGATGCAAGATGGGAGAGGTGCAGAGTGTCCCTAAGACCATTAAAGATGTTAAAGCCACTTAAGGGATTTGGACTTGGAGGAAATTGAGCCTCTAAATCTCCTTGGTGGGACTTGGAAGAAAAAAAACTAAAACAAACAAACAAACAATAAACCCCCCCCCCCACACACACACAAAAGAGATGATAAATTATCAAAGCATTTATAAACAAAACAAAAAAAAAAATAGTTCTAGCAAGTTTGTTCTTGGAGCCATTCTGGATTTTAGGTGAGGGATGCTGGACCCAAGAAGGGGAGTCATTGCTGCCAACATTAGGGATCAGGAGACCCCTTGCTGGTGACTGAGATGGGGGCAAGGGCAGCCAGGGCTGCAAGGAGCTGTGGAAGAGGTTGAAAGAGAGGAAGGGAGTGTCCACAGTGGGACCCAGTGCCCCTGGCTGTGACACCCAGTACAAAGTTGCTCATCCTCTTCTAGCGCTGGTCCGTGGAGGAGAGCATGGTCACTGGTGATGACAGGGTGAGTGTGAGCAGCCAGGCTGCCACCCTGCAGCCTTGGCACCCAGGTCAGCCCTGGGGGTCATCTGACCCCCAGCAGCATCAGCTGTACTCTCTAACTGGATCAAAAGTGGCCTAATCCTGGGACATGTGGGACACAACACGTCCTGGGACACGACACGTCCTGGGACACGACACGTCCTGGGACACAAGGAATTCCACGAAGGAGTTGTCCTCTGGGAAGAAGCAGCACACTGAGGAGCTATTTTGGCAGGATTTGCTGAGCTCTGATGTGGCACTGAGCCTCATGGACAGGCTTCCAATCTGCCCAGCTCCCCAAAAGTGCCTCTGCTAATGAGGGACCTGCATGGGCTCCCCCGGCTCACTACCCAGAGCAGCTTTTCAGCTGGAGGAAGCAAAGCAGCAGCCTCCCCCTGCACCCAGTGAGCCAGCAGCCAGCAGCGCAGCCACCTGCAGCCGCGCATTAAAGACTGAGTCAGAAAACCTGAGCGTGAGAGTCCGACCTGGGTTGGTGCCAGCAGCTCTGGCCCTTCCACACATCCCAGTGCTGGAGGGGAAACACAAGCATCACTCCTTGGGATGTGCAGCACAAACTCCAATCTCCAATCTTCAACCTCCAATCTGCAAACTCTGGTCTCCAATCTCCAAGCTCCAGTCTCCAATCTCCAGTTTCAGTCTCTGGTTACCAATCTCCAGTTCCCAACCCTCAATCTCCAGTCTCTGTTTTCCAGCCTGTAATCCCTGATCTCCAGTTTCCAGTTTCCAATCTCCAGGAAGGCAGTAGGTAACCTTTTCATTTGGGAGCCTTCCTGGGGTGTGCTGGGCTATGGATGCATCATGCTATGAGCTGAGGGGGCTGCAGAGCAACGCTGCTGAAATGGAGTTTCCTTAGAATCACAGATTCGCAGATCGCATTGGGCTGGAAGGGACCATCAAAGGTCATCTTGTCCAATCCCCTTGCAGTCAGCAGGGACACCTCCAACTAGATCAGTTTGCTCAGGACCCCATCAAGTTTGACTTTGAATGTCTCCAGGGATGGGGCCTCAACCACCTCTTTGGGCAACCTGTGCCATTGTTTCACCACTCTCACTCTAAAGAACTTCGTCCTGATGTCTTATTTCCTCAGCAGTCAGCGGATGGAGGCTGACAGGTACTAAAGCAATACACCAAAAGCAGAGCTCTGACCCCTCCACAGACCCCAGAGCACAAGCACAGGTTGCATGCACACTCACACACGTGCCCACAGGTGGCTTGTGTGCATGTCTGACCTGAGGCTGTATAAAACACATCTCCACACACTGGTGCCCACTGCCACGCACACACCCCCTGCAATGGCTGCAGGATGCATCGATCCACCCAGTGTGAAGGTGCTGAACTCACATTGCTGCACCCATGCAATGGGCAGCATGGAGGGTCCCCATCAGTCCCCAGTGTGGCCTTGCCCCTTGGCTCTGGCCCTGCTCCCTGGTGTGCCTCACCTCATGGGGGAACAGACCCAGGCTGCTCCCACAGCCTTACTTTGAGGCCTGCCCAAAGCCTGCTGTAGTGACCCACATCCTCAGGGAGCGTTTGTGTGGGGATAGATGTGGGATTGTTTCCTGACTAAGGTGCAGGGGATTGGCACCAAGGAGCCAAGAGCAGGAGGGTATTGAGAAGCCACAGCTCCCCTGCCCGTGGTCATGTCTAACATCTGCATCCCTGCATGTCCACAGCCCCTTGAGAGCCTTACCTCTGCTCCAGCCTTCCCAAAACAGGGAGTTTGCATTTTCCTTTGCCTCCAAAAGCCCCACGTGAGCCTGGGACAGCTGGGAACAGCCCAAAGCCAGGATGGGCTCTGAGCCATCCCAGCACAATCATCCCCATGCCATTCATGGGGAGTGATGCCTCCACAGCACAGAAGTGCCACTGGTGATGACCTCGGATGTCCCCTGGCCCTCACTGTGACCCCACACACAGGTCCTGTCCATACCAGCACCTCCTGCCCCAGCCAACACGAGGTTCCAGTGCTAAATCTGGCAAGGAGGCAGCAAGGCTGGGAGGGCATTGAGGGGCTCCATGGCACTTTACAGGTCCACTGTGCCACACTGTGAGGGCAGTCCCCAGCCCTGTCCCCAGCTGTGTGTGGGTGTGCACACGAGGGGCTGTGTGTGGGCACAGCTCCAGCAGCTTCTTTTCACCCAGTCAGTGTTTGGCTGGACCAGTCCCCGAGCTGGCAGAGCTGTGCAGGGACACAAACCTCTGCTCCTGGGCACCCTGCAGGGCTCAGCCTCGCACTGCAGGATGCTGCCCTGCCACGGGTGCGTCCTTCAGCCCCACCGAGCTCCTGAGACAACCACGGGATGGGAACAGCCCCGAGGATGCTGCGCTGGGCTCCCACCACCCCGCAGTCCCCAGCGACACCAACCTCCTTTAAAGCTCTGCGACAGGCGCCGGTGCAGGCTCCGGCCCCCGGTCTTGGCCATGACTTGTGCCAGGTCCTCGAAGTTGAGGATGAACATGATGACGACGCCTTCCTCGTTCTTCACGGGCACCACATCCACCAGGCAGCGGAAGCAGGAGGCTGCCGAGCAGAGACAGGCTCAGGGGCGCCGCGCAGGGACCTCTGCCCACCCCCACCCACCTACCTGGCCGCCACAAATCACTCCGGGGGCAGAAAAGTGTTTATTTGGCAGCACTTCGATAGGTGCAGTCCCTGCTGATGGGCAGTGGAGGCTTTAGCAGTGACTGTGAGCCCTGGGGAAGAGCCACATCTCTGCTGCAGCCCAGCTCACAGCTTGCCTATCCCAGACATTCATTTATATTAACATACTTGAGAGCAGCAATTAAAGAGCAGGTAATTAAGAACTCAGGCAGTCCCAGGTAGTGGTTTAACCTCATTAAGCATGCTGCTTGTAATCACGCCGTAGCTAATCGCCCTGCAATCACCAGGCTGGTTTGGAGGACTGACTGCAGCCATCTCATGCCCTGATGCAGGCAGTGGGGGTGAGCTCGGTGTGCCCAGCCCGGGCAGCAGGATGCGGTGGGATTGCTGCGGTGGTGCCCCAGGACATCTGCTAAAGGAACTGGCTTGGAGCAATCAAACTCAGCTTTGTCTCACTCCTTCCATGGAATCATAGAATGGGTTGTAAAGGACCTCTGGAGATCATCTAAGTCCACCCCGCCCTGCTCTAGCAGGGCACCCACAGCAGCTTGCCCAGGATCACAATGTCCAGGTGGGTTTGGAATCTCTCCAGGAAAGGAGACTTCACAACCTCTCTGGGCAGCCTGCTCCAGGCCTCCAACACTCTCACAGCAAAGAAGTTTCTCCTGCTGTTCAGATGGAACCTCCTGGGTTCCAGTCTGTGCTCATCAACCCCTGCCACTGGGCACTACTGAGAAGAGCCCAGCCCCATCCTCATGACCTCCACCCTTCAGATGTTTGGGGAAACTGAGGCACAGGGGATCAGAAGGGCTGGCTCTGAGTCCTGGGAGTGAGGGGGACTGTGGGGAAGACCACAACCACTGCCACATGGATTTGCCTGTTAGATGCCAGCTCAACCCAATGGCTCTGCTCATCCTTGAGGTCCCTTCCAGCCCTGACAGTTCTATGACTCTATGGGTCCCTTCCTTGAGCTGCTGCTTTGGCACTGCTGGGAGCTACAGCTGCTCCGACAACCCTCCCACTTTGGGTGCTCCTACCCCAAACCTCCTAAAAACAATGGAGCAGGCAGGTCCCGAGTAAAGAGACCTCCTCCCAGGGCAGCTTCTGCCGTCCCCATGATCCCATTGCCCAGGCATTAGCAGCTCCAGCGGGGATGTGCTGCTGCCCGGCCCAGGGCTCTCCTGCTCTCTCCGTGGCCAGGCTGTGGCCAGGAGGGGCATGTCAGCTTTTCTCTGTGTAATTTTAAGGAGCTCAGGGCCTCCTATAATCAGGAGCAGATGGCCAGCATCGGGCAACTTCAAAATCTGCTGTGACGTCAGGGATGTGCACACACACACACAGCCACACACAGCCGCAAGAAGGGGAAGAAATGGATAGGCTGAAATCCGTTTAAAGGGCCCCAGCAGCTGGGATTATTTCTTTCTTTCTTTATTCCATCGTTGTTCACCGCAGGGAGAGGAAATCCACTTAAACCTGTGAGCTGGGGGGGAGGACTTCAGCAGATAAAGGGATGCTCGGGCACACGGCGGAGCCAGGGGTGTGGAAAGAAGCCCTTTGCCCTGCTTCTGGCAGGGTTCTGGAGGGGCTGAAAGGTGAGTGGTGTCCTGCACCACGAGTGGGGTGTCCTGTGTGAAGCTAAGGTGGCGCATGCCCAGAGGGATGATGTGGTGCCATCCCTGGGATGGTGCAGCTGGCATTGGGGTGTTGCAATGGGGCCCACCCCATCATGTGCCATAACTGGTGGCACCAGATCCTTTCCACTTCCCTGTGTTTTTAAAATTAGGATTTTTTTTCCACACACACAGTTGATTTTGAAGCATCACCAACTTCCCAGGGCCCCACAGCCCAGGAGGGCTCATTGGCATGGTCAGCTCCTCATTTCCCCACTGGACCAGGAATCCTGGATCCAAATGGCCTCACATGCCCTGTCCTGCTGCATCCCTTTGCCTCACTTTTCTTTCATGAGCTCCTCCACGTTGGTGGGAGAGGATGGCCTCAGAGCTGTTCTCAGGCCCAAGGAGGTGGTGGAGTCACCCACTCTGGATGTCTCTAAGGGTCACTTGGATGTGGTGCTTAGGGATATGGTTTAAGGTGAATCTCGTTGGGTAGGGTTATAGGTTGGACTTGGTGATCCTGAGGGGCTTTGCCAGCTTGGGTGTTGCTGTGATTCTGTGACTCCTGGGGGCCAAACGCTGGCAGGCTCCGTGGTGTGTGGGAAGGGTTAATCCCAGAGCTCCTGCTGAACAGCTGAAAACTGGGCACAGTTACATCCAGTTGGAGGGATATAAGGAACAGCTGGGAGATGGCTGGTGCTGTGTTTGGGAGGCAGCTGGTGCTTGGTTTGATCCCCCAAATCTGGGAGGTGCTGAGCCTTGAGCAGCCCTGGCCCAGGCTGCTTCAAGCCTCCTCCTGATCCCTTTTGAAATTAAACAGAATCAACTGTTTCTGTGGGAAGGGACCTACAACAGTCATCTGGTCCAGCTGCCTGACCAGCCCAGGGCTGATCAAGAGTTGTTGAGGTGTGGAACCCTCCAGAACCAGGAGAACCACCCCAAAAGTCCTGCATGCCGGGGGGGTGATGGAGCACTGGAGTTAGGGGTGGGAGCAGAAGGTTCCTTTTAAGCCCAGCCCAAAGACAGGGAAGTGCTCTGGGATTTGGAGTCTCTGAGCAGCTGTGGTTTGGGGTGCAGGTTCCCTTAAGCCTGGCCCAAGGACAGGGAAGAGCCTTGGGATTTGGGGTTCAGGTTCCTTTAAGCCTGGCCTAGACAGGACAGTGCCTCAGGATTTGGGGTCTCTGGGCAGCTCTGGTTTGGGGTGCCCCTAGCTCTGTGTAGAGGCTGCAGCTGGGAAGCTCCTGACTCACTTTCCCTGTGCCAAGCCAACCTGGGCTCTGCTGAAGCCAGCCCTCTGCATCCTTCCCCCCAAAACCCCCAGGCCCCCCAACCTAGGGTGGCACTGGTGGGCTGAGCTGTCCCCAGGAGAGACCCCAGCCTTGTGCTCCCATCCTCCTTCCCTGATCGACTGTCCCCATCCATCTGCCCAGCTCTCCCCTTCAGCTGTTCAGCTAATCTGTCTCCATCCATCTAATTTTAACCAGCCGCCAAATGACCTCCTGGAGGAGCCCTGGGGGCGTTCACAACCTGCCTGTGCTCTGCTGTGGGCTGCCTCTGCACCCACCCGGGCTGAGCCCCAGCCAGGGGCTGAGGAAAGGCTGAGCAGGAGGGATGTGATGTGGATGCTGTTTTGATAGAATCATAGAGCAGAATCGTTAAGGTTGGAGAAGATCTCTCAGATCATCCAGTCCAACCACTGACCCAACACCACCATGGCCACTAAACCCTGTCCCCAGGTGCCATGGCCACAGGCTTCTTGAACACCTCCAGGGATGGGGACTCCACCACCCCCCCGGGCAGCCTGTGCCAAAGTCTGACCACTCTGGCAGCAAAGGAATTGTTCCTTGTGCCCAACCTAAACCTCACAGGTGCAATTTCAGCCCATTTCCTCTTGCTCTGTCACTTAACATTAGGGAGATAAGACCAACCCCCACCTGGTTCCAGCCTCCTTTCAGGGAGCTGTAGAGAGCAATGGGGTCTCCCCTCAGCCTCTTTCTCTCTTGACTGACCCCCACCCAGCTCCTTCAGCTGCTCCTCCCCAGCTCTGTTCTCCAGAGCCTTCCCCAGCTTTGTTTGCCCTTCTCTGGACCCACTCCAGCCCTTTGATGTCCTTCTTGGAGTGAGTGGCCCAAAACTAAACACACTTTTGGAGAGTCCTCCACCCCATGTGATGGGTTTGCAGGGCAGGGAAAAACAACTGGGNNCCCCGCCCAGCAGGCAGATTTAATCTGCAGGGTCTCATGGCAGAGTGGCTAAATCTATAGTGGCATTATATAACGGAGAGGAGAGGGGCTGGGAAGGGCACGGAGGGGACAAGGGACAGCGGTGGGGATGGAGCTGTGCTCTGGGGCTGCTGGCACGCCCAGAAGATGCTGGGGAGGGATGAGCCTTGCTGCCATCCGGGGCATAAATCAGTGTCAGGGTGTGGTAGAAACTTCAAAGGGAAGCGCAGATTCCTGGGAGGCTCTGAGGCAAATCCTTGCGATGGGATGGAAAATGATGGAGGTGGGGGCTGAGCCCATGGGAGATTGATCACCCCTGGGGGCTGGGGTGAGCGGTGGCTGCTGGAGAGCTGGGTCTGCATCCCCCTGCACAAAGAGGGGATGTGCCCCACGGGGTCTGCACCAGCCCCTCTCCTTGCACCCAAAACGTGCAGCAGGAGGCTGAAACCTGCTGTGACACCAGAGCAGCAAAAGCACAGCACCCCTGAACTGCTCCAATGACCTTATTAAGTAACACTGCAGGACCGAGGTTGCCCCCCGCGGGGTGACGAAGAGCAGAGATTGCTGCGCTTAGCAGGCAGCTCACGGCTCAGGAGCAGCAGCCCAGGAGGAAAACCAGGAGCCTTGGGCAGGCCGAGGATGTCTCCAAGCCCAGTGGGATGGTTTAGGGTGCAGGTGGGAGGATGCTGAACCTCCAGAAGCCGAAGGGGCTCCAGGACCGACCAAGGGCTTTTGCAAAATGCAGCTCAACCTCTGCTGCAGGTGCAGTAAATGACCACATCCTGGCCACGCTGCAAGATCCACAGGACTGACTTACTCCAGCTTAGTGTGGGGCTGTGCAGCCAAAGCTGCAGCACTGACAGTGCTTCCCAGGGCTCTCCAGCCATCCCGAGGGTCCTGTCCCCATGGCACTTAGAATAGAGTCACAGCATCACCTCAGCTGGAAAAGATCCTCAAGATCGTTGAGTCCAAGCACTACCTAATTCTGCCAAGTCTGATGCATGGAGCCACCTCCCACTGGGGATGAAGCAGCCAGTGAGGGTGGGGATGGAAGGTTTGGGGTGGGAACTCAGGGCTCTGATGGGGCAGGAACTTCAAGAAAAGCTTCCTGGGAGGCATCCCTGGGGATGCCCTGGGCCTGTCCTTCTGTTCACAGGACTTCTGGTCCAAGCACAAAGCATCTGAGGAGCAGCAGAGGATGGCAAACCTCCCTCTTCCAGACTTCTGCCCTGGCTGCACAATCCCTGGGGCAGATCCAGAGCCACAGTGCAGCTGTGCTGAGGGTGGCAGGATTGGCCCCTCAGGGCAGGGTCTCAGGACCACAGTGCTGTCATTGTGAGGGAGATGTTTATAAAGTCCCCATCTGGAGCTGGGCCATGGTGTCTGTCCCCTTCCCCAGGTCACAGCCCAGCTCTGCTGGGCCTGACCCTTCAATAAACTCAGAGAAAACAGCCCCAGCTTGGCTTAAGCTCTGTGTTCCTGTGCAAAGAGCTCATGTTGGGGTTGGGGGTTTGTCAGCTGGCCATGCCTCTTTTCTCCTCTGCCACCCAGGAGTCCCCTCTGTCCTGCCTTTTCCATCCCATGGGGCAGCAGCAGAGGCTCCCTGGGGCTGCTGACACAAGCCCCAGCCCCATGGTGCCAGGACACAGCAGCTGCTGATGGGATTTGCCCTCCTGCTTCCAGTGAGCCTGCTGGGTACATCACATAGTACTGTTTATAAAGCTGTATGGAGAAATCTTGGCTGGGTCTATCCCTGCCTGCCTTGGCCAGGGCTTCCTGGCAGCAGCTGGTGCAGAGGTGATTGCTGTGCCATGGATGGAGACATGTCACATGAGTTCCCTTGTGTCCTTTGGGCAACACCCTGCAGCCCATGCCTGTCTGGCTGCCAGCCCCACAGCTACCCACTCAGCATCCCATGGGGAGCTGTGGGGTGGGATCCTGGATGACACCAGGTGTCCCAATCACTCTGCAGCCTCCCTCCAGGGAAAAGCACAGTTTGCAGCACCACTATAACAAGTTTGCTGGGCTAATCTGGTCCCTAATCTCCCAGTCCCAGGGGACTGGCACAAACAGCTCCTGCTGGAAGTGACTGGAGGGGACAGGCATAGAGGGGTTGGGGCTTGCAAGCAGTGGCTGCCCCACCAGCTGCTCCAGCTCTCCTGGCCCTGCATCTCCCCTTTCATATTCATAAGCATCACATTCATGCAGATTAAGAGGCAGCGAATGCTGCCAGCTGCTGCTGCTCAGGCCATGCCAGCGCCGTGGTGCCCAGCACCTGTGGCCACTGGCCCTGCTTCAGAGGCCCTGGAGACTCTTGCTGGTGGCTTCACTGCAGAGCACCTAGAATCACATCGGGTTGGAAGGGACCCTTGAAGGTCATCTCACCCAACCCTGTCTGGAGCTCAGCCCCAGCAGCCTCTGAGTGCTGGCCCCAGGGCATGCTGGAGGGCTCTCAGCTCAGCACTGGACACCATGGGGACTGTGTCTCTAGGCCTGGTGGTTGTGACTGCTCCTTGGCCTGGCAGGAGCTGATTCCATAGTGACCTGCCTGGCTGGGGCAACCCCAGCTGTGCAGCATCTTGTAAGGAAATTAACTTTTCACTGATCTCCCAGCTTTGAGCAGGGGATTAGAGCCCACATGCGCCACGATTGGGCTCTCTCTTCTTTCTGAGACCTTCTGGGGACTGCCATGGCTGGGAGGAAGAACTTGCCCTTGCTGGGCCAGTCCCATTTCCCCTTAACATTGAGGGTGGGGAGACACTGGCACAGGTTACCCAGAGAGGTTGTGGACTCCCCCTCCCTGGAGGTGTTCAAAGCCAGGTTGGATGAGGCCCTGAGCAACCTGATCTGGTTTCAGGTGTCCTTGCTATTGCCAAGGGGGTGGAACTGGATGATCTTCAAGGTCCCTTCCAACTCAGCCCATTCTATGATTTTAACTGGACATGGTTGGCACCCGTGGCTCCTTTTATAGTTAGCTAATGACATCATGGGTATCCAGGCAAGGACAGAGCAGCAAGGCTGTCCCCAGGGACACACACATCACCCTGGCACCCTGCATNCTTTTGGAGAGTCCTCCACCCCATGTGATGGGTTTGCAGGGCAGGGAAAAACAACTGGGCAGGCTTTGGTCTTCCCCAACCCTTCCCTGAGCCCAGCACTGGGAGGTTTGCGCTCTCTGACCCACCTTGGCTTCTGACCTTGATAACAGCAAGCACTTAATAACATTAAAAATGTCATTGTTGGGAGCCCTCCCTCCCCAGCCCTCTTATCCTCCACGGCCACTGGTGGTTAATGCATTCGTGGGCATCATCAGTATTAAACTAATCAACAGGACAGGGGTTCCGAGAGCTGGACACAACCCAGTATTGTTATGAATATTGAAAAAGCAGCTACTAATCTGCCCTGGGAGCTCTTGCTGGGTCCCTCCCTCCCCCCCNAGGATGCTGAACCTCCAGAAGCCGAAGGGGCTCCAGGACCGACCAAGGGCTTTTGCAAAATGCAGCTCAACCTCTGCTGCAGGTGCAGTAAATGACCACATCCTGGCCACGCTGCAAGATCCACAGGACTGACTTACTCCAGCTTAGTGTGGGGCTGTGCAGCCAAAGCTGCAGCACTGACAGTGCTTCCCAGGGCTCTCCAGCCATCCCGAGGGTCCTGTCCCCATGGCACTTAGAATAGAGTCACAGCATCACCTCAGCTGGAAAAGATCCTCAAGATCGTTGAGTCCAAGCACTACCTAATTCTGCCAAGTCTGATGCATGGAGCCACCTCCCACTGGGGATGAAGCAGCCAGTGAGGGTGGGGATGGAAGGTTTGGGGTGGGAACTCAGGGCTCTGATGGGGCAGGAACTTCAAGAAAAGCTTCCTGGGAGGCATCCCTGGGGATGCCCTGGGCCTGTCCTTCTGTTCACAGGACTTCTGGTCCAAGCACAAAGCATCTGAGGAGCAGCAGAGGATGGCAAACCTCCCTCTTCCAGACTTCTGCCCTGGCTGCACAATCCCTGGGGCAGATCCAGAGCCACAGTGCAGCTGTGCTGAGGGTGGCAGGATTGGCCCCTCAGGGCAGGGTCTCAGGACCACAGTGCTGTCATTGTGAGGGAGATGTTTATAAAGTCCCCATCTGGAGCTGGGCCATGGTGTCTGTCCCCTTCCCCAGGTCACAGCCCAGCTCTGCTGGGCCTGACCCTTCAATAAACTCAGAGAAAACAGCCCCAGCTTGGCTTAAGCTCTGTGTTCCTGTGCAAAGAGCTCATGTTGGGGTTGGGGGTTTGTCAGCTGGCCATGCCTCTTTTCTCCTCTGCCACCCAGGAGTCCCCTCTGTCCTGCCTTTTCCATCCCATGGGGCAGCAGCAGAGGCTCCCTGGGGCTGCTGACACAAGCCCCAGCCCCATGGTGCCAGGACACAGCAGCTGCTGATGGGATTTGCCCTCCTGCTTCCAGTGAGCCTGCTGGGTACATCACATAGTACTGTTTATAAAGCTGTATGGAGAAATCTTGGCTGGGTCTATCCCTGCCTGCCTTGGCCAGGGCTTCCTGGCAGCAGCTGGTGCAGAGGTGATTGCTGTGCCATGGATGGAGACATGTCACATGAGTTCCCTTGTGTCCTTTGGGCAACACCCTGCAGCCCATGCCTGTCTGGCTGCCAGCCCCACAGCTACCCACTCAGCATCCCATGGGGAGCTGTGGGGTGGGATCCTGGATGACACCAGGTGTCCCAATCACTCTGCAGCCTCCCTCCAGGGAAAAGCACAGTTTGCAGCACCACTATAACAAGTTTGCTGGGCTAATCTGGTCCCTAATCTCCCAGTCCCAGGGGACTGGCACAAACAGCTCCTGCTGGAAGTGACTGGAGGGGACAGGCATAGAGGGGTTGGGGCTTGCAAGCAGTGGCTGCCCCACCAGCTGCTCCAGCTCTCCTGGCCCTGCATCTCCCCTTTCATATTCATAAGCATCACATTCATGCAGATTAAGAGGCAGCGAATGCTGCCAGCTGCTGCTGCTCAGGCCATGCCAGCGCCGTGGTGCCCAGCACCTGTGGCCACTGGCCCTGCTTCAGAGGCCCTGGAGACTCTTGCTGGTGGCTTCACTGCAGAGCACCTAGAATCACATCGGGTTGGAAGGGACCCTTGAAGGTCATCTCACCCAACCCTGTCTGGAGCTCAGCCCCAGCAGCCTCTGAGTGCTGGCCCCAGGGCATGCTGGAGGGCTCTCAGCTCAGCACTGGACACCATGGGGACTGTGTCTCTAGGCCTGGTGGTTGTGACTGCTCCTTGGCCTGGCAGGAGCTGATTCCATAGTGACCTGCCTGGCTGGGGCAACCCCAGCTGTGCAGCATCTTGTAAGGAAATTAACTTTTCACTGATCTCCCAGCTTTGAGCAGGGGATTAGAGCCCACATGCGCCACGATTGGGCTCTCTCTTCTTTCTGAGACCTTCTGGGGACTGCCATGGCTGGGAGGAAGAACTTGCCCTTGCTGGGCCAGTCCCATTTCCCCTTAACATTGAGGGTGGGGAGACACTGGCACAGGTTACCCAGAGAGGTTGTGGACTCCCCCTCCCTGGAGGTGTTCAAAGCCAGGTTGGATGAGGCCCTGAGCAACCTGATCTGGTTTCAGGTGTCCTTGCTATTGCCAAGGGGGTGGAACTGGATGATCTTCAAGGTCCCTTCCAACTCAGCCCATTCTATGATTTTAACTGGACATGGTTGGCACCCGTGGCTCCTTTTATAGTTAGCTAATGACATCATGGGTATCCAGGCAAGGACAGAGCAGCAAGGCTGTCCCCAGGGACACACACATCACCCTGGCACCCTGCATCCTGCCCGCATTTGGGCTGAGCCAACCTGCCCTGGCACCCATGGGTGCTCCCTTCCCACCTCCCTCCCCTCCATCCATCCCAACCTTGGCCCTGCCAGGGAAGGTTCCTACAGGCAGGTTTGGGGTCTAATATTGTTCCTGGCAAGCAGAAAAGGCAGGAAGCCTCCCGGCGAGCCGCAGAGCCGGGAGTACCGCAGTCATAAACAGCAGGTCGAGGCTGGGGATGGGAGCCGCGGGTATGAAAAGGAGGACAGGCAGGTTCCGAGCCTCCGCCGGCTAATTAAGCAGCAGCTCCCTCTAAAGCAAAAGGTCTTTTCTTCACCGATAAGACCCATTTATAATGGGCTGAGCGGTCGCAGGCAGAGTGCTAGGGGGAAACAATTGGAAAGCATATTGCTGGTGGGGCTGGCATTTAAAAATAGACATGAAGGGCTTGCTTCGGGGCTTGTTTTTTTTGTGTGTGTGGCTTTTTTTTTTCCTTCCCCTTCCCTCTCACTCTTTTTTTTTTTTTTTTTTTTTTTGGTCACTTAA